>VUQH01037203.1:0-16184 GCA_015106775.1 Etroplus canarensis | reverse complement strand
GAAAAGAGGAAGTAAAAAAAAAAAAAAAAAAAAAAAAAAAAAAAAAAAAAAAAAAAAAAAAAAAAAAAAAAAAAAAAAAAAAAAAAAAAAAAGAGAGAATCGATGCAGAACAGTGGCTCAGTCTTCATCCCAACTGAAATCCGGCTATAGGACCTTAAGAGAGCTGTGCATAAATGAATGCCCACAAACGTTAGCGAATAGTAGTGATGTTATGAAGAAAAGTGGGCCAAAAATTCTTCACAGCGATGCGAGAGACTGATAGTCAGAAAGAAATCAGCTACATCAAACTGCTGCTAAAGGTTGCTCTACAAGCTATTGAATTGTAGGGCATACTTAATTTTTCAAATGACTGCATAGAATCTTGTGAAAATTTTCTCACATGACTGTAGATATACTGTTTCTTTTCCCATATCTTTACATTATTCACCTGATGGTTTAGCACCCACCCCTCAAGCCCTGCTCCTGGGTGAGAGGTCAAAAATAACGGACTGACCTTCAGAGAGGATCCTCGAGGGCTGACACATTTGAATGGTTTGTCCTCTCCATCCGTAGTGTCTTCCACCTTCTGTCTCTTCTCAGCTGCCTCTGCTCTCCTCCTTTCGATCTCCTCCTTCATCTTCCTCTTCTCTTCCTGAGAGAAAGATTTGAGGCACTTCTGAATGCAAAAGCCGTGACATTTTCTAAGTTTATTTCCAGGAATCTTTGATGATGTCTGGGAACGTGTTGGGTAATTTAATTAAAGGAGCCATGTCAGACACTGCATCGAATGCTAGCTAGCTCCCTGCTTGCTGCTTGTAGTGACTAACAAAATGGGAATATACCTATTCTGCCATGGTTCATCATATGATAAAGAAAAACTACCACAGGCAGTTGACAATGAAGAATGCAGCCGACTCAGACACTTTTTAATTGATTTTACTTATTTTAGCTAATGAAGCAGGTCAGGGACAAATTCAATTACACCGAGTAAATTCTTATTTACTGTGATCGCCTGCCCAGGGAGAAAAAACATTTTGAAAAGCCTGACAAGCAGACTATTAAGAGTTAAAAAAAAGAAAAAAAATTAATGTATGAATCATTTGTACTGTATTCAGATGAGGGCTGGTGCTTGGCAGTGTATCAGCCCTCTCCAGCAGCCTTGTCTTGGTTAATTAGTCTCTCTGTATCTCTGGGCCATCTTTTAATTACAAACCAAAAGGCCTCATTAACATCACACAAGAGGAGAAGAACAGGGGCAGATAGCGAGAGATGGGCCGCCACGTTTGGAGCCAAGATCAACAAAGAAGACCAGTCAGGGTTAGAGTGAGAATGTAGGTCCATGGTGTGAGCTGGCTGCAAGAGAAAATGAACAACAAGGTGCAAATTCAGTACAGAGGGCAGCATGAAGGAAAGGATGAGGTTATCACTTCTGAGATACATAAGGATGAAGTTGTTGCAAGAGGAGGAAGTGGAGGAATGATATATGTGAGTTACAAGTGGGGGCCCAAATAGGTTGGACCATGATAATGGAGACGTATTGGGAGATAATGTCACAGTGGTGCAAGGCAGTGCATGGGTTTCTGCATATACAGATGCAAAGGATAAATCAGCAGGAAAGTGGTGCAGAAATTAAGAAATACAATTTAAAGAAAATAGAGGAATTACATAAGGAATTATTGAAGATGTCTGTATTGGAAATGTGATTGTTCCAAAATCTGTGTGGGTGAGCAATGAAAACCATTGAAGTCCGTTCTTGTTTCCCTTGTTTTTTCTGCTGTTGGTCCAATCTGGGATTTGAGCATACACTGTGTTATTCAGCGTGAGCTGGCAGGATGGCTCGTTTATAAGAGATGTGCCAATCCAGAGATTTGCCATCCCTAACTATAATGAGAATACACACAGCACTGTGTGTGCAGGAGCTTGCAAATATCTCAGCAGGTGCTGGACATGGATTCAACAAGATCCAAGTTGTAAAACAAGTTTCTTTTTTGGGATAAAAATGGCATGACTGGATTCCTCTTGTAAATGTACAGTATATGGAAATGTAGCTTTTTTAAGTCCATAGGCAACTGAACAGCTCCATGGATAAACTGTGGCTTACAGTATGATGGACCACTTGCATAGACACATATAATCACTGGCTACTTTATTTTATACATACTGCTAGTATCAAGTTGGACCCCCTTTTGCCTTTGAAACTGACAATTTTTTTGTGGTATATATTTAACAAGGTGCTGGAAACATTCATCAGAGAATTTGGTCCACATTTACATGATAGCAACATGCAGTTGCTGCAGATATGTCATCTGCACATCCATGGTATGAATCTCCCATTCCAAGACAATCTTGGTGACTGTGGAGGCCATCTGAGTAAAGGGAACTCATTGTCATGTTCAAGAGTTTAAAATGATTTGACCTTTGTGACAAAATGTGTAAAGAAAATATAGAAAAAGACTAGTTCAGCACCACCACTGGCCTGAACCATTGATACAAGGCAGGATGACTCCATGTTTTCATGTTGTTTACACCAAATTCTGACCCTACCATCTGAGTGCCACAGCAGAACTTGAGACTTGTGAGACCAGGTAATGTTTTTCCAGTCTTTTACTGTCCAATTTTGGTGAGCCTGTGCAAAATTTGTAGCCTCGGTTTTCTGTTCTTTTCTGTTTTCTGTTCGCGCATGGTGTGGTCTTCTGTTGCTGTAGCTCCAAGGTTCAATGTGTCGTGCATTCAGAGATGCTTTTCGGCATAACTTGGTTGTAATGAGTAATTTGTGCTATCGTGGCCTTCCTGTCAGCTTGAAGCAGTCTGGCCATTTTTACTGGTTATTTTCTCTTTTTCAGACCATTCTCTGTAAACCCCCAGTAGACCAGCAGTTTCTGAAACACTCAGACCAGCCCATTTGGCATCAACAACAATACCATGTTCAAAGTCACTTAAATCACCTTTTTTTCTCATTCTGATGCTTGGCTTGAATTTCAGGTCATCTTGACCATGTCTACATGCCTAAATGCATGAAGTGATTGGCTGATTAGATATTTGTGTTAATGAGTAGTTGAAGAGGTGTACCTACCAAAGTGGCCATGAGTGCAAGTGTCTTGTTCCACAGTTAAAAGGGTATGTTGCATTATAATCAAAATTTCAAAATAAAAAAGAAAAAACACTAATGAAAAGTAAAATTGTTGACAGCATACAAATTTTTAAAAAATGACACTTGTAAAGATCTCACTGGCTGCTTGATTATGTAATGTTATGATGTGACTAAAGCTTTGAAACTGCATTTTGTATCCAAAACAACGTTTATAACAACAGTGACTTCCTGCATGATGAAAACATTCACAAAGAAATTTGATGAAAGGAGAAAAGAAACGCATAAACAAAACAGAACTGATTCATAATGTAAAAAGACCCACCTCCTCTCTGGTTTTCCTTTCTGCCTCCTCCTGCTTCTTCTGCCTCTCCTCCTCCTCCAGCACCTTTTTCCTCTCCTCCCTCTTTCTCTTCAGTTCCTCCAGCTCAGCTTCAGCCTCCTGCTGCTTCTGCCTCATCCTCTCGAACTCCTCGCTCTCCGCGTCGTCCCGGCGCCGCTTCAGCTCCTCCAGCTTGCGCTCTGCCTCCAGGCGGGCGTCCTCATCCGGGTCATCACCTGCGGAAGGCTCGGGGGAACGCACGCTGCCGCGGCTGGTGTAGACACACAAAAACACAAGTTAGTACAGGGTTCAGGATGCAAAGCTGGTTGCCATTTGACCGAAACAGAATATTTAAATACACCTAAAGAATTTGTCTCCTTTACAGACACGGACGCACGAAAACCACATACAAGTACAATCACAAAGGTAAAGTTACAGCTGGTGTCAAGTTTCATTCCAGCATTTCAACCTGAGAACTCACTGTTGGCGACCCATGACAGAAAAATATGACAGCTCTGCCAGCTGGACAAGAAAAGCTTTTGAGATTTGCTCTTCAATTATTGTGCAGAAGCCTCAGGGAGCTTATGCATCTATACCAGCCAGTGTAATAAATGATATATGTCAGCCATACATACATACTTTCTGATGAAACTATGAACAAATAACAAGAAAATTCCTTCAAAGTGCAGCCCATGTGTCTTTATTTGTCAAAGGAATGCGTCCCCTCCTCACACGAGGTCACAGTGATCTTTGGTTGCTTGTAGTGTGATCTTCTCAGCTGACTTTTGTGTCATGCCTATTAAGTTACCGCAGTACTTTTCCACAAGTGGACAAGAGTAGAGAGGCACTGATATATCAGCATAGAGTCCAGTAATAGCTTCATACCGTAGCACTTTGATTTCTAAGTGATAATTATTTACAGTTCATTAGCCCTTTTTCATAGCAGCCATATTAACATTAAAGAACCGTGAACACAGATGTTACTAATCACATTAATTAAAACTGTACCTGAATAAAACCAACAAACTTAATTAATGTGATTAGTAACATCTGTGTTTACCTACTCTTTTACTTTAACATGGCTGCTGTGTCAACAATTGCTGTCAAATTAGCTTCAAAATAAAAGCAACATTTTCTTTTGCAGCAGGATTCTTATACTGGGTGTTGCAAAAAGATGGACTCGATTTGAAATCACTGTATCTCTGCAATCACGAACCGCCTGTGAATGAAACATTTACTACATGAAAGGGTGGGGCATAGAGTTTTAAAAGACCACAACTAACCATTTGTAACTTTATGTAATTGTCCCATGTTGCTATCAAGAAACATAGTGCATTGAAATTGGGTCCATGTTTATGAAAAACCCTGTAAAATGGTGAAATATTGAGGCGCAGATGGGAAAATATTGGCCTAATTAGTAAAATGGAAAATATGTAGAGAGAAATGACACACTTTACTCAAACACTGCAAATACTAATGGCATTCTAGTGGTCTTTTTGATTTTCCATTTGTTACAGAGCAGCAAACTGTGGCATGAATCTGATGGATACTGCTGACAACTGAGTTTTTTGAATAATTCATAAGACTGGGCTATCCCCAGTATCCCCAGATGGGCCTCAGAGTGATGATGAGACAGTGTGTGCTATTGTTTTTGTATACCTGTGGGTCCTCTCAGGTTTCCTGTGTTGTTTAGGGGCTGCCTCCTCATGCAGCCCTCCATTGTGTTTCCTCTGATCCTCCCTCTCCTCCCTGGTTCCACCCCTCTCATTCACCTGTAGCCGCACACACACACACACACACACACACACACACACACACACACACACACACACAAAAGGAGACACAGAACGACACTGAACAAAAAGGTATAACAGGTGGGTAGACTGAAGCGTGGTGGGGTTCAATCATGTGACATCACATGATGCTGTATGAGAAAAAGAGAGCTCACCCCGAATAAAATAACACACACATCACGTCACGCTGTCCACTCCAAATTTACTGCTACTGGTAGATTATCTAACATGTGATCACAGTGGCATTGCCTCCAACTGCATCATTTCTGCTTCTACTTGCTTAGTTTAATATATTTTCAATATTATTTATGTAATATGTACATATCCAGTCAAGTTTTAAAGACCATGATGTATATTATAAACAGCATAGAAAATATAAATTTAACTGAACAAGTGCTGTAACTATGATCATTCTCAGAGATCTGTTTTGAAGCTAGCCACAGTACATAATATTCATTTAGAAAATGAGAAATGTAAGGTCAAAATCCTGATAACAGCAATGACCGTTTAGGTCATCAGGTTCTGCGATGATCTACTGTGTTGAAGTGAACTTTTCCCAACTAGACTTCATGTGTAGTGAGTCTACTTTATCTGTTAAAGGGAACCTATTATGCTTTTTCCTATCTTCTGTCATATACTCAGTTTCAGTGGTTGATGCTCCTATTAAACATGGCAAAGGTTTTAAATAATGAGATCAATGTGTGGCCAAGTAATCCCTCATAGGCAAAAATTCAGCCTTCAGGCTCTGTAACATGTCGCCAAGAAGGGATACCCCTAATATGTTTATCTCTGGGATACAACTCTAACAGTAAGCAAAAAAACACCACCCATCTGCTGTTCAAACCTTCTATTTGTGAGGGACATCCAATCAGAAGAAACCTAACTTAAACAGAGGGGTAAAAGAGCTTAAACTGTGATTCATGCAAAGCTACTTTAGCAGAGTCCAACGTCATCTTCCTTTCGCTGCTTCCTTTAGGGTTGGTGCAGCAGATCATCTGCCTCCATCTCACCCTATCCTTTGTATCCTGTTCTGTTACACCAGCTAGCTTCATGTCCTCCTTCACTTCATCCATGAACTTTCTCTGTGGTCCTTCTGTTTTCTTCCTGCCTGGCAGCTTCATCTTCAACATCTGTCGCCCAGCATATCCACTATCCCTCCTCTGCACATGTCCAAACCATCTCAACCTTGCCTCTCTGTATTTATCTCCAAACTATTCAACCTGAGATGTCCCTTTTCTGTACTTATCCCTAACCCTGTCCATCCTGGTCACTTCTAGCAAAAATCTCAGCATCTTTAATTCTACCACCTCCAGCTCCACCTCCTGGCTTTTTGTCAGTACCACCGTCTCCAAAACATACATCATAGCAGGTCTCCATCTTGCAAACCTTCCCTTTCACTTTTGCGGCTATCCTTCTCTCACAAAGCACCCCTGACACTTGTCGCCACCCACTCCACCCTGCCTGTACTCTCTTCTTCACCTCTCTTGTGCTCTATTGATTTGGATGGTTGATGCCAGGTATTGAAACTCATTCACCTTCACTACCTCTACTCTTTGCATCTTCACCGTTCTACCTGCACACTCATTTATTCTGCCTTCTGTCTGATATTCATTCCTCTTCTCACTAGTTCACACCTCCACCTCTCCAGGGTCTCTTCCAACTGCTCTTTACATTTGCAGATACTCTAGAAGAGTCCAAAAATAAAAATGTGGAGCTGGATATAAGCACGGTTTGCCTCCTTTAAAGCAGATGATTTCAGATGCTTGTTTGAACCTTAAACTAGAGGTGTGTGCATTTATTATGGCTGATTCCAATTTCCATTTTTGTCTGACCTAATTTGTTCTCTCCATGAGCTTTAATGGACAGCTTAAAACAATCATTTTAACTGTTTATTAATGAACATTTAAATTTCTGTTCATAACATTCACTTGAAAAAATCTAAAAACAAAGTGCTCTGGGTTAGTAGAAAGTTTTTTTAATAAAAATTATTTCACATTTTATCAAGCATGTTTACCTCTCTGTTGCTCTGCAAATAGAACTTTAAATGTGGTTAGCTGCACGGTTTATATGCTGTGTTTTGCGTCTTTGCGTGCTACAAACAAGACAAACTGACCAGAGTAGAAGAGTCTGTAGATGCTAATCAGCAGCTATTTGTACTAAAATTACTGCAATGTGAAAAATCTGTGCATCTCTACTTGAACACAGTGAACACAAAAAGGTGAACTGATGTAATCAAGCTGGGGGTTACTTAGGTTAGTTTTTTATTATAATAAAAGATAAAATCCCTATCTATATATGGTCTAAAACTGACTGGATTTATACATGATGTGATGCCTATGCATTTGAAAAGGCAATATTTCCATATGTTTTACTGGATTGTAGGAGTGGAGTCAGTGTAATGTAATGTGCTGTTGCTCTCATAGCTGAGGTGGAAGACATGCAGAAAAGACAGTGTGAGCACTCTGTGGAGCATAGCATTAACCTTTTTAAAAATCTGACCACACGGCTGCAACCGCACCTCATAAAACGTGGGCTCAGTTACCACCAGTTTGCAAATGGTGCAAACCACGCTAGACGGCACAGTGTGTTCGGGTGATTTCAGTGTCTGGCTCCAACATAAATCACACAGTCAACAAGCTGGGCTTATCAAGAGATTTTCTTTTGTAGCTTAATATCCAAAGATTTGTGTTTGGTTCTCTCCTAAAGACACTGAAGTTACCCAAAGAAGTTTATTTGTGCTGTGCATCACACCTCTACTGAAATCCTTACCACATGTATGATACCTCATTATCCTCTGATTGTAGTATCTCAGATATCTCACAGTCCTCTTCACTGTAATTTCTTAGTAACATAGGCTTGTTCTCTGGTGAATTATCTACACAATCATCCTCAGGTACCTCTTCAGCCTCCCCTGACGCTACTGCATCCTCCTCAGCCTCTGAATTTGATGACTTGGCCTGATTTGAACTTTCACTGACTACCGAATGTCTTTCTTCTTCAGCAAGGTCCTATGAAAAAGGATTACAGCAGTTCTTTGAAAGAAAGATCAGTGCTAAAAATCAAGGATGACAAAAAGGCAATAAATCATTGACCATACCTTGTTTTGCATTTTAGTCTCTTCAGTTGACGCCTAAAGAAGCAATCATCACATTTTCCGAGACTGTCAGTTACATAAGTCAAACAAACGGCAGCAATAAATGAAGAGGAGTAAAAATGATAACTGACCTGTTCTCTCAAGTAGGACCTTCTTGGTTTGTCCTCCACCACTGCAACTTTCTGCTCCTCCTCTTCATCTATGCCCTCTGCTTCTTCCTCTCCCCCATCAGGAGCAGCCTGTTCTTCCTCTTGTGGCTCCTCTTGCTCCTTCTCCTCCTCCCGTCTCGAGCTATAGGTCGCCGTCTTCTCCACTTCGACGTCACTGTCACGGAAACGTCCCCTACGCCAGGAGGAGGGCCTCTCCTCTTCTGCGTTGTTTTTCTCCGTTGCGGTGCTGTCGCTGCCCTCCGTCGCGGTGGGATCCAGCTGCCTCTGTCTCTCCAGTGCCTCCTTCATGCGTCTCTGCCGTCTCTCCTCGCGTTTGGCCATGCGGTCCAGCAGGGCTTGGTCCTCATCGTCTCCACCGCCTCCGTAAGAACTGCTCACAGATACGGTCTCTGTAACACTATGAGGAGAGAGAGAGAGAGAGAGAGAGAGAGAGAGTGACGGGACAGACATTACATTGTGTGTATTTTTGTTAGTGAAGAGAAAGTGTTGAGGTCGCCGCAGACGTCAGCTGTTCGGAAAATGTGGGCATGGGAAGATAATGCATAACATTATCTTCTGTTACTTCTGAGATGTCCCTGGTTAAGGCCCATAGCCCTTAAAAGTAGCTCTAACATGCTCTGTAATCACACTTTCCAGAAAGTGGTTGCTGACAGCTTTATAGCCAGCATGCAGAGAATGTGGACAAAAGGCTTCATTGAGTATACTTTACTACAGCTATTCAAATAAACTCAGGTCAGACCTTAGAATAAATGGAAATTTGGATTTTAGGTGTGGTCTTTTGTATGCACTTGCATGCAGCTGTAGTAATCTGGAGTCATACTAAAACATCTGTGAATGCAGGTATATCAATGCTTTGAACTTAATCAATAAGCTGATATTTAGTATGTAAGGATGCTGAGACAATAGTTGTTGAGACATTAAATTTAACTCACAAAGTGAATCATTAGTACGTCATAAATGTCTGTACAAAAATTCAAAGACAGTCTAACAAGCCAGCATAATCTTCCTTAAAGCTTCAATGTGGCTAAAATTTATGTATATTTTCTAACTAAAATATCCAGTGAATATCCTTTCACCTCATGACAAACAGCGTGACTCAAACTATTGTGACCAAAAGTCTGCCAAACATTATCCTTGCATCTACACAATCAACAATGGCTAGCAAGTGCTAGGTCCTGTCTCAGCATCCTCCTGCACAATCCCCTTGTTGTTTGACCAGCCCAGGATGTATCTAAGAGCTCACAGAGAGGAAACATTCACAACCACAAAGCAGAGTCTGTGTTGCTAGATGTCAGAGCGACCCACCACTTCCAGGGTAGCCAAGGCAGTTTATCTCATAGCCTTAAAATGCACAGAATTTGTGCCTTTTGGTTATAAGGCAGTCTTTCAAATGGCTACTTTTGAGTTCATGCATCATTGTAGCTTCATAGAAACACTGACTCACTTTAAAGAGTTTAGAGGCCAGTGGGCACATGTGTAATATATGGGCATATAAACAATGTGTGTATGCTCTGTTTAATACATAAAGCAGCAACTGAAGGCAAGCAACACATAATTATAACTAGTTTGGGCTTTTACCTGTTTGTAGTTTCCCTCTGAGTTTATGTATTACTTGCAGCTTTACTGGATCCATCCATATAATGTTTAAATCACAATCTGGACTTTTCTCCCTTTCACACAGGTGAGCTGTCACACACAGTCATAGGCCTACTATTAAATCATTTGTTACACAGTTGCAATCTCCAAATTGGAGTCTAACCTTCATCACAGCTGTTGAGATGTTACTGTTTTACTGACAGTAAAAGTCTGACCCATATACAACTTACTTACACTCACAGGGCACCTTATTTGGTACACCTGTTCAACAGCTTGTTAACTCAAATGTCTAACCACTCGATGCATTTGGATATGTATGTCAAGATAGCCTGCTGAAGCTCAAATCGAACAGCAGAATGAGGAACAAAGCTGCTCTAAATGACTTTGGTTGTTGGTGCCAGATGGGCTTGTCTGGGTAATTCAGAAGCTGCTGATCTACTGGGATTTTGTGGCACAACCATCACAAGGATTTGGAGAGAAAAGATACTATCCAGTGAATGGCAGGTGTCTGGGTGAAAATCCTTTGTTAATTATGATGTCAGATGAGAATAGCCAGACTGCTTCGAGCTGATTGGAAGATAACAGTAACTCAACTAACTACTAAGAGCATCTCTGAACACACAGCGTGTTGAATCTTGAATCAGCTGGGCTACAGCAGCAGCAGACCACACCAGGTACCACTCCTGTCACCTAAGAACAGGAAACTGAGGCTACAGTTGATCAAAATTGGACAACAGAAGATTGGAAAAACATCCTCTGGTCTGATGAGTCTCGATTTCTGCTACAGCATTTGGATGGAAGGCTCGGAATTTGACGTAAACAACATGAAAGCATGGACCTATCCTGCCTTGTATCAATTGTTCAGGCTGGTGCTAGTGCTGTAATGGTGTGGGAGATATTTTCTTGGCACACTTTGGGCCCCTTTTTGCAAAAAATGAGCATTGTTTAAACACCTCAGCCTACCTGAGTATTGCTGCTGACCATGATTCACAGTGTATCAATTTTCTGATGGCTGCTTATAGCAGGATAACATGCAATGTCACAAAGCTCAAATAATTTCAAACTGCAACTGCATGATGCTACCATGTAAATATGGACCAAAATCTCTCAGAAATCTTTCCAGCACCTTGTTGAATCTATGCCATGAAGAATTAAGACTGTTCTGAAGGTGAAAGGGGGTCCAACCTGGTACTAGCATTGTGTACCTAATAAAGTGGCTGGGCAGTGAGTGTGCATTCTTCTGCTTAAATTCCAAGTCAGTGTTTGCAGTAATGTTTATTGTATCATTATTACAAGCATGGAAGTTTGCCCAGCTATTGTGACCTCTCTAATCATTAAAGTAACCAATAAAAGGTAGCAGGTAGCCTAATAACAATGAAAACTGATTTTATGGCACCATGAGGTGTTGTAGTTATTATATGTATGGACAAAAGTGTCAGAGTTTCCTAAATCATAAATAAATTAAATTGAGCTAAAACATATACCTATGAACTCTTTGCAGTCCTATTGCATTAAAGGACTTCAGGCTTCACAGAAGGGATTTTTTTTATTCTCAAATACACTGTGGCACCTCTCCTTCTGGGCTTTTTCAAGGGCCAGTTCACCCAAATTATTAAAGCTGACTATTTTCTCAAAAACCTCTGGCGGTCGACTATCCAGCCATACAGCTGCACCCCAACACCTCAAACCCCAAGGATAACCCTACACTGACAGGCTTTTCTCCTATTTTACCAGCGTTCTCTTGCCTTTTCAGTTGAACCAAAAAAGGGGAGCTAAGTAGTCGACTGCTGGACAAAGCATTTATCACAAAAAGCTTGTGTAGCTATAGGTGCATCACCTGTGGCTGTTGGTCATAACCAGACTGTCTGGCTGGCTGCTTGGCTCCTCGCTCTCCCTGCTCCTCAGCCTCTCTTGGCGTGCCCTGCGCCTCCTCTCGCGGGCCGCCTCCTCTTCATCATCATCATTCCTTGCCATCCTGAGGGAGACAAAAGAAGAAAGACTGAGAAGACAAAGGCACGCATTATCTTTTTTCCAACTTCCAACCCCTCATCTCCTTCTTTCTATCCCCAATTTAGCTTAACAGTTAGAAACTTCAAAGTGAGTGGTTCTTTAAATTGGACTGTAATCTCCGCAGTGACCAAATCTGGTGGATTTACCCCAAGTTTTTCCCCCCTCTCTTCTATCAAGCAGACCTGTCAGCTGTGTAACCACCAATACTTCTTATCGTGGCTGCAGTTTTCACGAGCTGATAAAAACTCTGTCTGGAGACATGACTTGGCTAAGGATAAGAGAGCACTGAAACAGTGTTGCTGGCCAACAGCTTGTACTAGTCGGGTCAGAGTAGGAACAGAGTAAACGGGAGAGCTGTGTGTGTACACTGGCAAAGAACCACCAACCTTAAAAGTTCATAATTTTTCAACAAATTTAATACAGCACTAAATCTAGCAATTATGCTTTTCTAGTGTTAACACACTACAATGAAAACTTCTTTTAGTAGTATTTTGTGCAGATGGAGTGATCTTTTCATCAGTTAAATTGTAGATTCAATTTTGCTGAGGCACCCACTTCCAAAGCTAACAGAGTTAGAGTTAGTGAAGCTACAGAGGTTGCCAGAGCAGCATAGAAACTGGAGGCCACCAGAGAGACAGACCTGCATTCTTATTAATAGCCAGCAGGAGGTGACTCCTCTGGTTCCAAGAAGATTTACGGTTGTACAAAGGTGTGGGAAAACTGGCCCTTGGCTCCCTTGTTCCTCAGTAAACATTTTCTTCAATCACTAGTCACAGGTCATATTGAATAGAAAAGAAAGTCCATTTTGTAAATGTAAATGGTCATTCTCAGAGTCAAAAAGGAGGATCAGTGGTGTATCTAAAAGGGAAGGGGACATGGAATCATACTGACACCATGGATACGAGTAGTACAAATGCAACATACAACATCTACTTCAGTAAAGTACAGACTGAATGTGCTTTACATATGAATTTCTATTCTATACTACTTTCTGCTTCTACTCTATTATGTCTTGGATACATTTTTTTTTTTACTTTCCACATCATACTATTTATTTTAAAGTTTTCACTTAACACTCACACTTGTCATTTTGCTGATGAATAACATTGTTATAGGTCAGCCTGCCAAGCAATGTAAACGTAATTAAAATCATCAAAAGCTGCAACATTAGTGACACACACATCAATAATTATGATCCAATAAGCTATTGTACTGTGCCATCCTACATTATGAGTATGTTCACTTTAGGTACTTCAGATACTTAAGCTGAGTATTACTTTTACTTCAGTAAAAAATCTAAATACTTTTTTCCACCTTTGCACAACTTGTTTAAACTCTTGTGGGGCACCACTTTCATGTAATAAGTCTGTAATAGGACTCAGAGCTACAGATGAGCCTGAAGATCATACCAGATGTTTTGTATGCCAAATCTTCAATACTAATTTTATTTCTGGTTAAATATTCAGACTTCCTATGACTCCTCCCCTGCCTAGTTCTTGGGCTCCCCTGATGCCGACACATTTAAAATCATGGAAGCACCCCTGAGGAGGATTGTATAGGGTATGCACATTGGCTAACAGCTCTTATTAATAAGTCGTTAGCCAGTGAGCATGTGGTTTTACAGTTGGAGCCACTCCTTCCTTGTCACACTGGATTTAAAACCACCAGGATCGCGATGGCAAAAACACACAGCTCAAGGCTTCAAAACAAGACAAAGCAATGTGTGACATCACAGTGGCTACATCCATCCATACTCTTGATGGTGGCAACTCAGCTTGATTTTGCACAAATAAAATCTGCATATAAGCTCCTTTACAGACACTACGTCTTATGTGTCTATTTTGTGCCCTTTTCTTTACCTTTGGAGAACTTTTGATGTGAGAATAAAAACGACTACTCCTTAAAATTATATTAGTTTTGTAGAAAAAAAAAACCTCCTCTGCAGAATTTTATTCTGCGAAGTCAACAGCAAAGGGAGTGTTATGCATGGCTGCGGGGTTGTACCTCCTTTGTTCTCCTTTTGTGGTATATTTTCACATAAGCATAAAGTAGCTGAGGCAAGGTCATGGCAGGTCATGTCTAACACATGGGCAAACATCTGGTTTTTGCATTATGCAAAATTTTGAAGAACTTCAAATCTTGCCCTGAAACAACTTTTCACAGCTGCAATAGAAAAAAAACTCACAGATATGCTGTGGATTAGAATTGTATTTATTTAATGCAATGGGTTAAGTACAGGGCGCGGCTGCATGAAATCATAAACAAGACTCCACTGTTCGAAAAATCTAGCTGGCTTGCAAGCTACTGTATATTTATGTGCTTAAATTTGATTGAAAGCAACAAGTTCAGGCCTTTCTCTGGGGCCTGTCCAAAGTCAGTCTGGGGAATGCACGAAACTGTCAAATGAAGTACAACAGATATTTTTAAGGAAAAGAGACAAACCCCAAAGTAAAATTATACAACATAAACTGATAATATAGACCACAGCACTACTACCTAAGACTAAAATTTTTAAGCTATCAAATCCACCCCCAAATTTCTGTGTTGCTGGCCATGTGACGTCTACGAACTCAGCTCCAAGTTTGATCTGTGTTGCCCCGACTGACCTTTACTCTCCCACTGCTAACCACATGCCTAGCTACCTAACATCACAGCGCAGCCTTTGAGGTCGGCCAGTGGAGCATGCCATTGCATGTTAATTGCAACATGTGTGGTGAGCCAAGCTAAAGCTGCTTGGGTTTATGTGAAGTTTTACAGCTTGTGAACAGCAGTTTCCCTTTTTTTCCCCCCCTTCCTCTCCGCTGTTCTTTCTCTCTCATATGAAAAACGTTGGGCTTAGTCATAACAGAACAGATGAATCTGTTAACGCCCAGGCTAGACCTGTGGGACGGTGACATCAGTGACGTCAGGCAATGGTTTACACATGTGCATGTGTGCTTAGTTTAAACAATTCAGCATCTCTGGGTGTAGAAAATCAGCTTTATCCAGAGGAAAGTCTATGCTGAACACTATGCTCCGTGAAGCACTAGCATAATATTTACATTTTAGCAAAGCAAAAAGCAAGAAGAAGAAATTACACTTTTTTCAGTTCCACTCATCATCAAGTTCAATTGAGTTCCCCTGCAACAGAAAGCACATTAACCCTTATTTAAAATGTCTGAGCAGCATGATGTTTTTGTGAGACAAAAAAAGCTGTGAAAAAATTGCTGTAATTCCCGAAGGACTGAACCGTCCCAGAAACAGCACCGAATGTCATGAGAAAAAGAAAACAGCTAAAAATGGAACAAAGGAGTCCTTGGTGGCGGTAACGATGACAATCGCAGGGTTAAAGATTCCTCAGCAGGATAAAAAGAACAAACTCCTAAAAGCTGAATTAGCATTCCTGTCAATCACAGCCTTGGCTAGAGACACATACACAACCAAAGCCCTGATTTAATATCCCTTTCCATAGCAAGGCCCCCAAACTCTATCAGCATACTGACAGAAATATGGGGAGAGGTGGAATGGTGGATAATGGAAGAAAAAAATAAGAGAGGAAGAGAAAGGGCAAGTAAAATGGGATAGAGTGAGGATAAAGAGAAGTGGTAAATGAAAAATGGGAAAGGAAAGGGTGTGCACAATAATGGAAAAAGGAGTAATCTGCAGATTTTATCATAGTCAACACCTTTTCCTGTACAAACTGATGTGACGCCACAGTAATAAGCTGCAGGTTATGTGCGTCTACCAGTATTTGGAGTGCCTATTTCTTAATATGCAAATAAAGTGCACGTTATTTGTGGACTGCTACCTGTGAAAGCTAAGATGCAGCATATCAATAAGAGTTCACTTCCTGAATAGTAGAGTTTAACTGATTTCAACAGGAATCTGCATTCACTGTGCAACTGTCTGCATGGACAGCACACTAAACATGACCATCAGTGAGCCTATTAGGGAGAAATATGTCCAAATATTTTCTTTACAGCAAAATATGTAAGAAATGTCAGTAAAAACAATTTGGGAAAAGCTCATGAGAAAAGACTTCTTCACCCCTCCTTGGTAAGAGGAGGGACGGAGGGAAGGGAGGGAGAAAAGCAAAAAGGAAGACAGAAAAAGGAGGGGGGAGAGAAAAAGCTGCTGTGAGCGTGGGGGTGGG
>VUQH01037200.1:0-34961 GCA_015106775.1 Etroplus canarensis | reverse complement strand
TTTTTTTTTTTTTTTTTTTTTTTTTTTTTTTTTTTTTTTCTTTTTTTTTTTTTTTTTTTTTTTTTTTTTTTTTTTTAGTTTTCTACAGTGATCCAGGGGAAAATCTGCAGAATTCTACGAAGTGTTTTTTGCTTGTTACATTATCAACAATTATTAAAAAACATCATAATCCTGAGCAGATATGTTGATTTTATTTAAAACAATAAATAAAGCAACATTTTCTCAACATTACATTAGGCTGAAAATATCAGTTTACTCAAGCTTTTGAATGTGTTTTCAAGACAGTCAGGCCTCAGTTTGGATGAGCAGTTGGCCTATTACCAATCTCGGAAACCATCATCTGGTTTGATTCTTGGACTGTGGTGGAATGTTCTTGGAATGTTCAGTTTTTCTGGGCCACTGGTGTAGCCAGCTGATATCTAGGCCAGGACTTCCTGTTACATGTTTTAACTATTTTTTACAAATGCAGCTGAATTTTGAAAAGCTAATAAAGAGCTTAAACATTGTACAGATTGTATTTTGAATGTAGTTTCCTAGTTGAGGGGGGCTGGAGCCTATCCCAGCTGCCATGGGGCGAAAAGTCGGGTACACCCTGGACAGGTCACAGTTTATTGCAGGGCTAACATAGAGAGACACACAACCATTCACACCTATGGCCAATTAAGAATTGCCAGTTAACCTAATCCTACTTGTCTTTGGACAGTGGGAGGAATCTGGAGTACCCCAAATGTTTGCACTAGATAGCTTTTTTTTTTTTATAACTCAGTGACAGTGTTAAACAGTGTTTGAAACCATACTCATCCCTGCTGTTTACTTGCATACAACCAGTGCCTGCTCAAACATGATTGCTAGTAGAACTTTGACTATAAACAGAAAACAAACTGAAAACCTGGTACCAAAACTCTTGTGCCTTGCTGACAAAGTCTGTATATTCATGTGTGGACATGTGGTTGTATAGATGATCTTATTACAACTTTAATAGGCTAAAATGTTAAGCAAAATAGCTTGTTCATGCCTCCCACTCACAGCACACAAAAAATGAGATGTGGTTTACACTACCAACCCTTCATGTTCACATGAAACTAAATCAGTACAGCCCTCTCCACCAAATTATGGAATATATTTTTGAAGAAGGTGGTTTAATACTTCTGTGAAGTTCTTTGACTTGCAGAAAAGAAAAAGATGCCAAGGTGCATTGAAGTTGTTCTGGAAGCTGTTGATGTAAATTAAATTGAATGGATGTAAATAATCTTTTATTTATTTATTTTTTACAAGAATTGGGCCAGTTTTCATATTGTGCAAAATTAACTATAACATTCAGGCTGGTTTCTCGCCTTCTCTTTCTAGAAAATGCAAATCAGGAAGTTGTCACATTGTTTCTATTTTCCTCTATGCCTTTCCTTCATGTTTTCTGCAACAGTGTCCTGCAGCCTTCCTTTTTAACAAGTCCTTTTACCCTCCACTTTTACTTTTTTAATCTTTTTATTTCATTTTCTCCATTCTGCCTTTTTGTCCATTCTTAAACTTTACTTCTACCTTAACTCCTGTCTCTTTCATTGTTTAATCACAGTTCAGTCACATACTTTTTCTGTATTTTTGTTCTGGGTGTGTTTTGCGTGGTTTATTACTTATATAATTTTTCAAAAGCCATTAGTGTCAAATTTGTCTGTTTAAGTGACTAGTTGAGGACATCATATTGCTAAGCCTCCTGTCTGACAATCATACAATTTCTGCTTTTCAGTCCGAACATACTAAGGAGTTAAAATTTATGTTGAATACTGAGATGTTCTGTGTTCTGTTTCATTGTTGAACATCTAAACAAAAGCATATTAGGTCTAACATATGGTAAAAAGCAGTGAATCTCTTCTCTTTAAGTGTGAAACTGCCATATTTTACTCTGCAGTGCATTTGGTATGTTTAGCATCTTATACTGTTGTTATTGTAATAAAAATGAAAAAGTAGGACTTGCGTCTGCATTAACCTTTCTGACACTTTGACTTTACTTCCCTTGTTGTGGTTGAGCCCATTTCCTCCTCCGAAGCGCTTCTGTCCGCATGCTATTGCTTCACACATGTGAGTGCTTCCGCATGTGTGATGACATTTTATGTCCACTAAGTTCACTTGGTATGACTGATAAAACACCTCACTTATGTTGTTATGTTAGTGGGGATTTTTTTTAATCTCTTAGTGGGGATTTTTTTTAATCTCTCAATGTTGCCGATAGACAAGACCAGAGACATAATGTTTTTCATCCATCCTATCTTAGGAATGCCCTATCTTAGAAATGCCTGTAGGGAATTCTTTCATATTTGGCAAGAATGTTCATTTGGGCCTAAGTGGTTAAAATGTGTTGGTCACTGTGTCCTTGTGTCCTGTCTATGCTTGTAAACAATATTCATCAGTAACATATTCATAGCACAAACAACTGGAGAGGGTTTTCATTACATCTGGTATAGACATTATGAGGATTCAATGATGAACTAATTTTGAATTTCTTAAACCTTGCAAAACACATTTTGTGCCAAATAGATGCACTCATTTATTTAAAAAGGATGTTTGTAAAATTGCCCATCCATCGTTACACATCGTTGTCATTATCAAATTTCAGCCAAACAGGAAAATGACTCTCTTTCTCTTATGGGGCAAAGCTTATCAACTAACACTAACTCAAAATGGACTACAGAGAAAATATCTGGCTGTTGGTTGGTATATGCAGTTTTTTGCAGTCTACAGTACCAGAACTCACACTCTGTGTGTGTGTGTGTGTGTGTGTGTGTGTGTGTGTGTGTGTGTCTTTAAATTTCTAAAGAAAATCAGCATTGTGTTTATTGTAAGTGGTGTTTTTATTTAGGGACTGGTTACTGATGTGTCTGATAAAATGTTAAAAAAATTTTGAAAGGTTGTTCTTCATTTGGTAAAATGCTTTTTATTACATGTCTCATTCACGCACAGTTATACAGTACTTTATTCTGTCTCTTTATTGCATTCTACTTTCCCCACACACATACCCACACTCTCATAGATGAATCAGGAGCAATTTGGGGTTCAGTATCTTGCCCAGGGAAAGGCATATGGACCAAAGGAACTAGGGATTGAACCACCAACCGGACTGTTGGTAGACAGCCTGCTCTATTTTCGGAGCCACAGCTACACAGTGTTGTGTTAAAGTGGGACAAAATGAATGGAAAACAGTTGCTAATGTAAAGTACAGTCTGTTTGAATGAATATTTACACCATGGTAAAACTGTCTGATCTGTAAAACAGCACTGTTAACATTTAAATGACTTGATTGACTGAAAACCACACATATTTTTACTCTTCTTCCAGGGATTGGTCCGGTGTACTGCAGCTTGTTTGGCCTAATGAGGGAAAGTGACCGGACCTGGCTCCCTCCTAACTATATTTTTAAACTGAACCAGTCAGCCAAGGAGAAACTGCACTTCAGAATCAGGTAGACAGTTTATATTTTTTCATTTTTTAAAAATTTCCACAATCTGTTCTAATTTTGTCAACTTACATTGCTTTTCCTAATTCATCTTCCATGGTCACATGTCGTGACCAGATACTATTTTCCAGGCTCATATAACAGCAGTAATTCATCCTATGCTCACCGCTATGGTTTGTCCAGAGGATTGGAAAGCCCTGTGATGGATGATTATGTCATGGCATACCAGTTTTTTCAGGTTAGTCTCAATGCTTTACACCTCATAATGATAAGTAAGTAATTTTCTCAGTTCTATTCTCTTTCTTTGCATGTGTTTTAATTAGCTGCACAATTATTCTAGGTCCTTTGCATTTATTCCTGTGTGCAAAACGAAGAACAAGATTTTGTCATGCCTCAACCCTTTGTTGTTTTTTTAAAAACACTGTTGAGGGGAGATAAAATGTGCTTCTTGTCTCTTGACTGACAGCCAGTCTGTCTGTCATGTCAGCCCATTCTTTGGTACAAGTTGAGAAAACAGGAAGTGGGGTAGTGAGAGTGTTCAAGAAGCACAAAATGGGGAACATGTCAAGGGTTCTGGCTGTTTGTTTATGTCTGTACATGCACATGAATGTTTGCATGCACATGTGTTCAAAATAGTTTCTGCTTTTTTTTTCTTCCCGTCATGTTGGTGCAGACCTCATGCTCAAGTAACTCTGCTCAGCTTTGTTTTTATTATATGTCATGCTGACACTTTAAGCTGGGTGGGAACAGACTGACCTATCAAACTTTTGCTTGGTGCACATCTGCAACAGCTCAGCCACCTATTAGTTTGTTGATTAAATACTGACTAAAAAGAGCTTTGCATTTTAAAAAATGCATTCTAAATGTATCATAAACATAAATGAAGCACAAAGAGCATATAATCTCTCTATTGTCTGAAAAGTTGGCTGATAAAATGGAGATTGAATCACCACATCTTCTGACAACCAAAAATGTATTGCAACTAGATCATTACAGCCTCAGTTTTTTTCTGTAGTCTCTTTTCCTGCACCACCAAGCAGTAGATGGCTGCCCCTCCCTGAGCTTGTAGTTCTGGAGATCTCTTCCTGTTAAGCAGGAGTATTTCCTTCCCACTACTGGCAAGTGCATGCTCATAGGGGATTGTTTGATCGTTGGGGTCTGTTCTTGAATACGCAGTATGCTTTATCAGATTTTGTAATATGCCGGGCTAGAGGAAGGAGTGTCTGAGAGGGTCTTGCAAAGAGGGAGATGCTGCAAGAGCTGAAAAACATGAGAAAACTTACATAAAATCTACACAATCGCTTTGTTTCCTGTTTCAACTTTTTCTCATGAGACCTTAAGAGTTGCACCGCCTATTATTTAGGCTTAGATTGCTGCAAATTGAGCCCTCACATCATAGTATAAGTGGTTGTGGTTGTGTTGATGTCATAGTCCAACCTTCTCTGTGGTCTTTCTCTTCTTCTCCTACCTGGCAGCTCCATCTTCAACATCCTTTGTCCAACATATCCACTAGCCCTCCCCTGCACATATCCAAACCTCTCAGCCTTGCCTCTCTGACTTTGTGTCCAAACTTTTCAACCTTAGCTGTCCCTCTGATGTACTCATTTCTAATCCTGTCTATCCTGGTCACTCCCACCGAAAATCTCAACATTTTCAACTGCTATCCTGCTATCCTTCTGTCACAAAGCACCCCTGATACTCATCTCCGCCCACTCCGCCCTTCCTGCACGTTCTTCTTAACCTCTCTTGTGCTCTGTCTGTTGCTTTGGATGGTTGAACCCAACCATTTAAACTCATCCACTTTCACTACCTCTGCTCCTTGCACATTCACCATTCCACCTGCCTTCCTCTCATTCATACACATATATTTTGTCTTGCTTCAATTAACTTTCATTCCTCTTCTCTCCAGTGCATACTTCCACTTCTTCAGGCTCTCCTCCACCTCCTCCCTACTCTTCCTACAGATCACAATGTCATCTGCAAACATCAAAGTCCACGGAGACTCAACCTGTCAACCACCTGTCATAGCCCCTACATTTAAAGTCCCTATTCTCACCTCCACCCTCTTACCTTTCTTTCTCTCGTTCTCTGCCTTCCCCCTCTCCTTCTCCTTTTCTTCAGCGAACAGAAGAATAGTTTCCACTGGCACCCTGTTGGCTAACAACACTGGATTTTGTGGAAGATTTTATGCCAGATGCCCTTCCTGATGCAACCTTCCCCATTTACCTGGGCTTGGGACTAGCACTATGAGTACACTTGCTTGTGCACCCCCCGTGGCTAGGTTATAAAGTGGCTTGATTGTCTCTTGTTTTGAATTGGTGGCATTTAAATGAAACTGAGTTGAAGAAATTATAATCCTTCTGTATTTTTAGATCAGATCAGCTGATCTGGTTTGTGCTTACCCTCTTGTTCCTTGCTTATTATCTTAAGTCATATTTTCTTTATTATTCTCATATCATTCATTGTTTTATGTTTTTTCTTTTTTTGTCAGTGGCGTAGTGACTTTCTGAATGGCTGGGTTCATATTCCAATCAGCCATGAGGCTCAGGAGGAGTGTCTGGGAATGGCTGTGCTAGACATGATGAGGCTTGCTAAAGAGAGCGGTCAGTCACCAGTGGACATCTATAATGATACCAGGTAGTTTACCCTTAGCTTGCAAGTAATCAACAGTCTTGACCAAATGTAATATCAAGACCCCGATGAACATCACATTATTCACCCCAAGGTCAGACCATGCAATGCTCAGATAAAAACCCAAGTGCTACATCTCAGACTCTGTAGGCCTCAGTTTAACACGTTAAAGTTTATGATAGTACAATTAGAAAAAGACTGAACAAGTTTGGAAGGTTTCCAGGAGAAATCCTCTTCTCTCTAAAGAAAGATGGCAGCGCAACTTAGGCTTGCAAAGTTGCATCAAAAAAACCACAAGACTACAGGAACAATGTCCTCTATACAGACAAGAACCAAAGTTTGGCCATAATGCGGAGTGCCATGTTTGGCAAAAACCAAACACAGCATATCAGCACAAACACCTTATACCAACTGGGAAGCACAATGGTGAAGGGGTAATGATTTGGGCTCGTTTTGGTGCCACAGGACCTGGGCACTTTGTAGTCATTAAGTCAACAATGAACTCCTCTCTATCTAGAATTCTAGACATCTCTCTGACAGCTAAAGCTTGGCCAAAATTGGGTTGTGCAACAGGACAATGATCCCAAGCTCACCAGCAAATCTAGGCCAGAATGACTAAATAAAGACAAGAGTCAAAGTGTTGCAATAGCCCAGTCAAAGTCCAGACCCCAGCCTGACTGAAATGCTACAGTGGGAACTGAAGAGTGCTGTGCATTTGAGTGCCGGCAAACATCAATGGACTGAAGCATCATTATAAAGAAGTGTGGGCCAGAATTCCTCCACAATGATGTGAAAGACTGATAGTCATACACAAAACCATTACTGTAAGTTATTGAAGCTGAATATGGTTCTACAAGTTCATGAATCATGGGTTGTAGTGCATAGAGTCCCGTGAAAACTTTCTTTTTAACATGGCTGTATGTAACCCGTAGAAACACTTTAACTGGTGTGATTCCTGTAGACATTAAGATATTGGTTTGCTACTAGAAGAGCCTGCACTAAGAGGTAGTATCTGAAAGTTTCTATAATTCCCACCCATATCGGGATAACTAAAAAAACTAGAACTTCAAAGTTATTGTAAATGGATGGACATAATAAGGGATGTATATTAGGTGTAATTGGCAGACTATCCAGAGAATGAATCGAATTTACTGCAAATTTATTGCAAATGATGAGACTGTGGATAAGATCATTGGCAGAAGACATTGATCTCATTGCATGATTTTGAAATAACTAAAATTCAAGACAGATTCAGTCCCATGCATGTGCTGCACTCTTTCATCCAAACAATTAGAAATGCGAGCTCCTATGTGGTACAGCTTATGAATAACAATTTCCAAGTAGTGCGACATTCACAGTGAACAGAAAGAGAGTTTCATTATGTCTGTTCATGCAGCTAAATGAAACATCTGTATGTGAGATGTTTCAGTTCAAAAGATTTTATCTGTAATAAGCTTAATCACAGAGTCCATAGTTGAGATTATATTTCGACTACTGTATGACCTATCTAATTAATAATTATTTGTTATTTGTGAAGATTTTTGACTGATCCTTCTGAAAGTTTGCAGTCTCTGTGTTTGCTATTGTCCACTTTATCTCCAACCATCTCACTGTTTTTAGCTACAAGTCCTTCCTGCCAAGATGCATGCGAAGCCGTATCCAAGAATATAACATCTTGACTCGGAAGAGAATCCGCTATCGCTTTAGGAGGTTCATCCAGCAGTTTAGTGAATGCAAGGCCACAGTGTGTAACCTCAAACTCAAATACCTGATGAGCCTGGAGATGCTCCTGCCCTCTCTGTACTCTGAGCGCTTCCACGTCACCGACCTCTCTTCAAATGAAGTTACCATTGTTGTCATGGGAAATAAGGGCATCCAGTGGACCAAAGGGAAAGTGGAGGATAGAGCAGAGGAGGTAAGATGCCTTTATGTCAATACATTACTAATTTGCCATAAGGTGATGCTGCCATGGGTGTTTCTTACCAATGTGTGCATGCTTCTTCATCTATACAAAACACAAACCTTTATTTTTAACTTTTTTGTGTGTGTGCAGGAGCTGCAGACGTACTGTGATTTTCCAGAGGTGATTGACATCAGTATCAAACAGGGCACTAAGGAAGGCTCTACAGAGAGTCGCATAGTTACCCTCACCAGACAGGACAACCAGATCCTGGTATAGCACACATTTCAACTGTAATACTGTTCATGTTCTGCTAAATTTAATTTATAATTCACTTCTTTTGTAACTCTTGAATCTAATTTTAACCAAGCTGGCTTTTAGGGGCAGTATCAGGAATGTACTTCATAATAACCACATGTACAAGTGGCTTGTCACAGCAACTGGATTTAGGAAAGGGTAACATCTGTTCTACACCCGTTTGAATGGATTAGACATGGAGATTAATTGTTTCAGTGGTGCCAACAGAACTTAAATTCATAGTTCAAACCCCCCACAACCCCCACTGGCAAAATGAACAAGGCAGAAAGAAATGTATTCATACCACACCGCCACAAAACTTTGCAGCCAACATAGTAGCCATAGCCATATTATTATATAGCCCAAAGAAATGTGCAATAAACAGGACCCCTGCATTTAAGCATTAACTGTATGCAACAGCAAGACCAAAACAAGCTGCTGCTGCTGTCCACATTCAAATGACAGATGAGAAAATAACAGGATATGGTTTTCCTCCAAATTTGAAGTTCATCAAATACCAGCATACCAATGCTCAGTCCACTCAATCCTTTGTCTCAGTTAAGTATTAAAACAGTTGAGGGAGCTCTTAGTACTGGCAGTAGATTAGAACTAATGTCACTAACATCTGCCTTCATGGTTCAAGCTCCACCTCTCAATACTTGCAGCTCTGAGTTTTACAGACTCTCAGCTAAATCTTCACTGCCTTAGGATAGTTTGCTTTCTCATTTCAAAAGCCTAAGGTGTTTTTGTTTGCTTGTTTTTAAGCAAATTATTTGCTTCCAGCACAGAAAATAAACAGAGTTTAGCAATTCCAAAGTGGCTATTAAATGCCACATATGTTTTTAAATCCAGTGACATAACTCTTCAGACTTGTTTGTATCACAACATTAGTGAGAGGATGCACATAAAGCATGCATCTCCAACACATTAACCAATTTAAGAATTCATAGATAGAGATTTTCAAGGTAGTGTAAAAACAAATGTGCTACATTGCACATTGTTTACTATGCTTACTTATTTTAACTGTTTACTCAAACAAGTTTAAAATATATATACTTGTAACAACAAATAAATAAATAAATAAATAGCAATTTTATGTTTACATTAATTTAAAACTGAAGTCTGTATTTCTGTATCCCTCTGCATCATGTCACCATGAAGGAACTGGAATTTCACTCGCTCTCAGAGGCCCTGTCGTTTGTATCATTGGTTGATGGATATTACAGACTGGTGGCCGATGCCTATCATTACCTGTGTAAAGAGGTAGCGCCACCACGACTTCTGGAGTGCATTCAAAGCTACTGCCATGGCCCTGTGTCGTGAGTATCAGCACATCACACATAACTTAAACCACTTTAACCACTGGCATTATGTTTGTTCACATAAACAAAGACATGTTCTGTCTTCTCTAATTACAGGATGGAGTTTACAATTGGTAAGCTGCGACGCTCTGGTAATCACCAAGGCCTGTACATGCTTCGCTGCAGCCCTAGGGACTATGATAAATACTTTATGTCTTTTGTGGTGGGGGTAAGTAGTGTTAATGGTAGATCTTTATCAGTGTGAAAGTCAGTATTTCTCATGTTACAGTTTAATAACTCGCCTCTTCAGCCTATGACTGTATGCATTCAAGGAGGGAAAAACAACAGATATTGATAAGTCACATCACTGAAACTTCATTGTTTTTGAATCATGCTCACTAGTTCTCAAAATGCAGACAGGCAGTGTAGATTTGCCTACCAGACCTGCTTTTAGACTGACATTTTCAACCACTAGAGGGCGCAATGAAGTTTGCCACACGCTTGCAGTAGGCAATCCACAATATACACAGGATCATACAGTGAAATACTGCATGTCTTCTATGTTTAACTGTGATTGTGACTCTAACTACATTAAATTTAGGTAAGGCTATTTTAAAATTATAACATTTCTGCAAAGTTGGTAGGACTGAGGAAGGTTTAAATAAGTTAAAATTACACATTTTGAGGTTATATAAAGTTTAATTCTTATATGTATCAATTGACACTGTCTGAAACAGTAGTGAAGGACGCATACAGTATTCTCTGCAGTCAGATCATATTCACACATTGAGCAGAACTGAGTTCTTATAGTTTCCCTTTTAATTTTCAGTATGAAACAATGGTGGACTATAAGCACTGTCAGATCACAAAGACAGAGATGGGAGAGTACATTCTGAGTGGAGCCAAGAGGAGCTTTGGTTCACTCAAGGAACTTCTGCATTGCTACCAAAAAGAGGCACTCCGCACTGATGGGTACACCTTTCAGCTGACCAGATGCTGCCCACCCAGTCCCAAAGGTGAGAGCTCAAATCCAGAGTATGTATGTATACAGCCTAACAAAACAACACAAACAATTCTCTCATTTAAAAATTCAAGTAAGGAACAGTAGAGGCATTTCCACATGGTTGGGCATTAAAAAAGTTATAATACGTGGTTAATTTCAAATTCATATTGTATATTTCATACTTTCATATTTTATACTTGTATTTTCTATTTTCTATTTTGTATTTATATTTGACTCTGTACTTATTGAAATCTTTTTTTACATACATCTCCATTCTATGTCTGCTGCCAACACAGAGAGCTGCTAAACAAATTTGTATTGTACTCTGTGTCAGTGACAATGAATCTATTCTAATCTATTCTGTTCTATTCTATTCTATTCTATTCTATTCTATTCTATTCTATTCTATTCTCGAGGTGGTGAAGTGTTGTTTTTTCCAAGTAAGCTCAAACTTACAAATCCTGTTTCAGTGGCCTGGATTAATCCCAGTTCAGAGCTCCAAAGAATTTTGTTTGAATTACTTGGCCATGTCATTGTGTTATTTTATAAACATTTATTTTTCATATCTTTTTAATCCCTGCTGTAGCTAATTATTCATCTTTAAGTGTCTGTTTTCATTGTATGCCTGAATAAATGAGATGGGAATTTTTTAGGACGATGAAGACTGCACACTGATGTGTATTATTGATTGACTTTATTGATAGATCATGCATTTAGACTTAGCAGCTTTAACTAGAGTGTGAGAGTTACAGAGAAATGTGATATTGATAGCATGGTAGCAGTAATGAATTAGTACTGTATACATAAGACGGTGACATTTTTAAAGGACACTAATTATTTTTTACTGCCTCACAAAAAACCTCACCATATCTCTGTGGTTTCTGGCTATCAAAACTCTTAATATCAAAATGGTGTCTGGTGAAACACATAAGAGAACACAACAGGTTTTATCAATACTTTTACATTCAAACAATCCTGTTTTTTGATTAAATGTTACGTAACAGTGTCACATACTGAAAACTGAAAGCCCTACTGAAGTTTCAGTCAGGTGTGATGTCAAACTGTGGGTGATTGAACTGAAACCGTGTCCATTTTCACCTTTCTTCAGAGAAGTCCAACTTGCTGGTGTGCAGAAACAATCAAGGGGCTGAGGTTTCCATGTCTCCCATGCTCAACAAACACAACATCAGCCAGATGGTCTTCCACAAGATCCGAAAAGAGGACCTTGTCATCGTAAGTGAACCTTATATGGCCGCCTGCTTTAGTCTCACCAGAACACATCCCAAAAACAGACATTTCTTCATTTTCGCTTGTTTGTATTTGTGCACCAGATTAGACATGCTGTTTCTTGTACTTACTGAAAATTTGTTGTGGAAGCTCGAACAGTGTTGAAAGGCCTCTTTTCTTGCTCTGACAGGATTGAGTTTAGGTTTAAAAGATGCAAATCTGTACATAAACTGTACTTATTTGAGAGGCTGGTGCCTTTGTGGTTGTGACAGAACACTGAATGCGAAGAAGTATGCTGACCTTCTATAAACAGGCAACAGACTCCAGTGTGAGCTTGTCAGTATGAGTGAGAGTACCAAAATTTCTGGTCAGATGGTGTTGTTGGGTTAGCCAGGTTGCTACAGCTAACAAAAAGACTTTCTAACACCTACTGTAGCTTAGCATGAATAGCAGTCACTATTTTTATTTTTATTATCGTTATGCCTCCATGTTTGTGCATCTGTCTGTCCATCCGTTGCAAATCTTGTTAAAACTACAGGAGCTGACTTCTTTGCTGGATCTTTACCAAACTTTGTGTGGCTAATACCCATGATGGGTAGAGCGTCTGATATTTATGAGATCGTGGGGTCAAAAGTCAGGATCACACAGGGTCAGATTTAAGATGAAGGCAACCTGGCTGAGTTCTAGGCATTTCATTATTTTATTTGTTAAGTTTTGTATGACAGATCTGTCACAGAAAGCCTACATAACCACAGGCTGTTTTTTTCCCTAATGTATTATTCAGAAGCTTGAGCATGTTTTTAACTTTCTGTTTTGATCTTGATGGTTTTCATGCTGTCAGTTAAGAACTTTGGTACAAGACCCATGAAATACCAAAAGATACTAATGTTTTACACATGAAAAATATCATATGTTGGCACTTTGGAGGTTTCATACTTTTTATATTTAAGGCCTGATAATGAACCTGATTGATCTCATCTTCTGTAAATCGAAGCCAGGTGGTCAGATAAAGTTTAGCTGCCTGGGTGACAGCTCAGTCAGGGGCACATAATATTTCATTTAGTTCTTGGGCTGCAAGTATGGAGGTTTCAAGATTTATAGGAATAACTGACTACTCTTCACTTCATAGATTCTGGCTTTAACTTTGAATTGAAAAGACAGAGATGAGAGCAAAAATTTGGATAAACCTGTGAGTTGTGAACAGGACATTAAGTTTGAATTTTCATTAAGAAAGGAAAACTTATACTTTTAATCTTCTGAGATTACCGTTTGAAATCATAGAAATTTGAATTTCTCTCACTAGATAGACTATTTTGGCTGTATGACTCTGTATATTAAAAGTACCTTTTATTCCTAGTAAGTTTAGATGCAGAAAAATAGTGCAGTTTCTAAATAAAACAATAAACCTCTGTTTCAGAATGGGAGTCTGGGCCAAGGAACATTCACCAAGATATTTTGTGGTGTGAGGAAGGAGCTTGGAGACTACGGGGAGATGCATCAGATGGATGTTGTTGTTAAGATTCTGGATAAGGCACATCGCAACTATTCAGAGGTTGGCTCATTGACTGACTGAAAGTGGATCTGACTGAACAAACTGGTTAATGGGCTCAAATTTACATCTGTTCTCTCCTTTTCTTCCTCATAGTCATTCTTTGAAGCAGCAAGCATGATGAGCCAGCTCTCCCACAAGCACTTACTTCTCACCTATGGCGTGTGTGTTTGTGGAGATGAGAGTAAGTGAACAACACTAGTACACGTGTACAGGACAATTTAACCCTCAGGAGTCGTTGGACATACTGGCGCGTCAAAATCACAAGACATAGCTGCAAGACGCAGCCTCGTTGAGTCTCTGTTTCAACTTGTTTGGAAAGTTCAGAATTCAAGCTACATACCAGCTTTTAAATCGTGTTGATAGAACAAGTAAAACCAGACTTATGATTAATAATTTGCGCCATGAATTGTTTTGTTAATAGCTGTACAAAAAATGCCTGCATTTTAATGTATAAAGTTGTTATAACTTTGTTGTTTGCTAAATTTATGCTGAAATTTTTTGAAATTTACCCTATATTTTTATTCTCAGTTATAAAATGGTTCGTTAAACACGTTTTGATTTTATGATTTTATGGGTTTTTTTTGTGATTTTAGGTCCAATATGTTATGCTATGAAAAAAAAACTGTAAAGTTACACAATGAGGTTGTGCTGAAAAAAAATGGTACCAAACAAGGCAAGGTGAACAGTTTGAAGGTAATTTTAAAGGTAAAATCAAAAGTAGTCAAAAACAGCCAATTATACCCAGACTCCAGAGAGTTAAGATCTTGTGTATGGAAGAAAGAAAGGACGTACTTTATTAATCCCCGGACAGGAGAAATTACAAATGAGCAGCAAGAAGCAAACAAATGTGTGATCATACCAGTCGGGTGGTCAGTCCATGAGAAATTAATACAAACAGAAGGCTCCTGGAAGAGAAAAAGAGACTGTTCACACCTTAGAGGAGCACCAAACAGCATGAAACAGTGTCCCTGTGGACAGCTGAGACGATCAAACCGAGAGGGCAGAAGGTTTTTGACCTGATGAGCAGCTCTGTGTCCCTGACCCTTCATTCAGACTGGATTAAGCCCTTGGGATTAACAAGTCACTAAAGGGCCATTGTAGTCTTGATCCTTAGAGCTGCACACACATAAAGCAGTTTATGTAGACACTGTTACATTTTTGAATGCAGTAAGCAAACAAAAGCTTAAAATGAAGAAAAGACAGACCCATTGCATTTCAACATTTCCAAAGTCTTTCTCCTTTTTCATAGAATGGATGGCAAAATCCATGGATTTGGGAAGTGTTCTAGTTTTATTTATATACCTCCAAGTCACAACAAGAGGTTATCTTGTTGTGACCTTTACGTTTACCTGTAACATTAAGACCTACCTTTGCTCCGCATAAGCATATGTGCAAAATAAGCTCCAGTAAACCACAGACTGGTTCACTTATTCTTTGTTCAAAGAGGGTTTTCTTGAAAAGAGTTTCTAAAGAAATGTATTAGTTGCACATATAATGATGTCATCTTTGTCTTCCTGTCAGACATGATGGTGCAGGAGTATGGTAAATTTGGTTCACTAGACACCTACCTGAAAAAGAACAAAAGTTGTGTTAACATCACCTGGAAGCTAGAAGTGGCCAAGCAGCTCGCCTGGGCTATGCACTACCTGGTGAGACTACCGACATATCTCAGTGTGACCCATACAGACATTTAGTCTGAACATTGCAGACACGCACACATACTGAAATGCACAGAAAAGCAAAATATCTACCATCAACAGTGGAACTTTAACTGAGACTAGATGTAATGTAATTTGGAAGACATTTAGTGGTTTCCTGATACCGTGCTGATTTATGTTGTGTGTGTGCACACAGGAGGATAAAAACCTCATTCATGGAAATGTTTGTGCCAAGAACGTTCTGTTGATCCGAGAGGAGGATCGGAAGACAGGCAGTCTACCCTTCATCAAGCTCAGTGACCCCGGTATCAGCATCACTGTGCTTCCCAGAGAGGGTGAGAATATTGGCATCATGGTCCTGAGGCTTGTACCTCACACCTGTGTGATGTGGGAATAATGTTCCCTGCATGGTTTTTCCTTGGTGTCATTGTCGGTGCCTCCTACAAGGACACAATCTAGTTAACTTTGCTTCCTTTTTCTCCCTCTTTGCTTCCTAATGTTTGTTCCTTTCCTTTATCTCCTTTTCCTTGTCCTATAGTTCTAGTGGAACGTATCCCATGGGTCCCCCCTGAGTGCATTGAAAACCCTCAGAACCTGAGTTTAGCCACAGACAAGTGGAGCTTCGGGACCACTCTTTGGGAGATCTGCAGTGGTGGAGACAAACCTCTTAGCACACTGGATTGCTCAAAGGTCACTAACACAAAGATGTACTGATTCTTAATGATTGTATTACAGAGAATGGTTTGTATCGAAGGAACAGTTGCCCGCCTAATGTCCCAGTTTCCCATTTACGCCTTAATTTTTATAGTTTTTCAGCCATCATGCTAAGCTAAGTTTTTTGGCTGCCATCAGTACAGTTATGAGAGTAGTCAAACTGTCACAAAAAGGTAATATATTTATATTCCCCAAAGTACTGAATGGGTTAATTTAAAAAAACAAAAAACAAGTTCAATATGGTATTTAAAAATTTATTCCATATTTTAAGAGTGTCTGTTGTGGGTCTTCCCCTAGATGAAAGTAAATGTACCTTTGGCTGCTCCCTTATATTCTCTCCAAGGAGTTGCCACAGTGGATTAATCCACATTGGTAATTTGGCAGAGGACCTTTCACTTGTAAGACAACTGTGGAAACCACTACACTACATGGACACTTCCCCAAGATGAAAATTAATGTCATTGATTTTTTTTTTTTCCTTCTCCCATACAGAAGAACTTGTTCTATGAGGACAGGCACCAGCTGCCGGCTCCTAAGTGGACAGAGCTGGCCAACCTGATAAACAGCTGTATGGACTATGAGCCTTTACACCGACCTTCCTTCAGAGCAGTTATCAGAGATCTCAACAGTCTCTTCACACCAGGTAGGAAGACAAATGGAAGCATTGCAAATGAGTATCACCATGCACCCCTCCAACACATTTATCATTTTACTGAGATGATGTTGAAAGTGACATTGCATCTTATTGCAGATTATGAGCTGCTGGTGGAGAGTGACATGGTGCCCAACAGAGCACGAGGCTTTGGCTTCCCATGGGCTTCTGAGAACCAAGATCCATCACAGTTTGAGGAGCGGCACCTCATCTTTCTAAAGCAGCTGGGCAAAGTAAGACATGCGCAGTGTATTTTTAGTTTGACTCCCTTTTGTTGTCCTTCATTGTAGTTGAATAACATCCCTATTAATCTGTTTTAATAGAAATACTAGCTCATAAAGAATTTTTCAAGTTAGATAAAATAAGAAGAGGTTTCAGAAGATCTCAGAGTGTCACCCACTCCTGAAAAGGATATTGTGCTAAATGGGTAATGAAAGTACATGCTGAGAAAAGTTACAATTTATAGTGGCAAAAATTAAAACTCTCATGACTCGTGGACATCTTGCGCTATTACAGCAGATATTCTCATATTTTCCAGGCAGCCTCTTGGCTGGCACTCTTTGATATGAAAGAAAATCTTTTCTGAGCATCTTTTATTGTCAATTATAGTTTTCCTTCGGTTATTCAGTAGCTTATTGATTCCATTGTACCTGATCTGAAAGCACCATTATGTACTAATTATTTGTTTTATATATAATGACTCCTTTATTTTTCGTGTGTGTGTGTCTCTTGTCCGTTTGATCCCACACTCCAGGGGAACTTTGGCAGTGTGGAGATGTGCAGGTATGACCCCCTGCAGGACAGCACAGGGGAAGTGGTGGCTGTGAAGAAACTCCAGCACAGTACCGCTGAGCACCTCAGGGACTTTGAACGGGAAATTGAGATCCTCAAATCACTTCAGCATGACAACATTGTCAAATACAAAGGAGTGTGCTACAGTGCAGGTATGAACGCATTGATTGATATCTAAATGTGCAGTTAAAGAAGGTCAGAAACTGATGAGGGGTTTGATTATCCCTCTTGTCATACCTGTATAGCTTGGATTATAACTTAGAAAACATTAAACAGTGTTTTTCATATTCCACTTTATAACAAAAAGTAGTAAAAAGTGTGTTTTCCTTTTTTGGGAGAAAATATAAATCAGTATCAGATTCCTTTTTAATCCCATGGTGGAAATTGTTAAAATATGAGTCTGTTCATTGGTATATATATGTTGTATTGTAGCTCAAATAATTTGCCTTATTAATCTCATTTTTTATGTGAAGACAAGAGAATCAGTTTTTTTAAATCCAAAAGACACACAACAAGCCTCCTTGAGCTGCTTGTTCCTTGATTTGATATTACCACCCCACCTTATTTTATTATGCATTATGTTGTTTTCCACACATTTGCTGCCTAGGGTGTCAGTGACCATGCCCAATGAAAGAAATAAATCTGTATTAGCATAGAAATGCCACTTTAGGTGAGGCCTCGACTCCACCACTCGCGTCATAGTCTCTTCCTGTAGCACTGAACTCAATTTCCTTCTTTCTGCAGGACGAAGAAACCTACGGCTGATCATGGAATATCTCCCCTATGGCAGCTTGAGAGATTATCTTATCAAACACAAAGATCGCTTTGACTCCAAGAAACTGCTGCACTATGCATCTCAGATTTGCAAGGTAACACAGTGCTGTGTGCTGAGTTCATTTAAACTACTCTGCTATACAGACGTTCTCATGAACCAGTCCACTGAAACACTTCCACAGCTCTCCTGGCACTGCTGTCTACTGTAAAATGTAAGTTTTGTATTTGTTATAACACATGAATTTCTTCCAGGGAATGGACTACCTTGGCACTAAGCGTTACATCCACAGAGACCTGGCCACTAGAAACATTCTGGTGGAGAGCGAGACAAGGGTTAAGATTGGTGATTTTGGCCTGACCAAAGTGCTGCCGCAGGACAAAGACTACTACACTGTCAGAGAGCCTGGGGAAAGCCCCATCTTCTGGTGAGGGTTACACAATCACAGATAATGTTTTTAAAAGCTTGAAAATGATTTTTTTTTGTCATGATGAGGAATTTCCAGTTCTAAATGTTTTTGAACTGGTTTTCACTACCATTGTAGTAAATGCTGTAACTCATTGAGCTCTTTACACGTGTTAAAGATAAGATCATGAGTCACATGGAGGCAATGATTAGATCTATTTTTATGCATCCAGTTTAAATGAGCTTACTGATTCTGTCATGCTCTGGCTGACTTGTGCTTGTACTAGATTTCAGTATACAGTTATTTGTAGACTGTATGCATATAAAAGATGTGAAAAATGACACCAATGCAGAAATGCCTTAAACATGTTTTTTTCCCTAATAACCAGTAGGGGGTATCTCTGGTTTAAAAAAAAAAGAAAAAAGTTTGATCTATACCTCCTAGGCGAAAGTCGGGAGATATTATGGCTTTCACCTGGTTGCATCACTGCTGCGTCCACTGTAGATATTTGTGATGTTGCTGCAAAAGCTCGTGACAGATTTCCAGAAGCTTCACCAAACTTTGTACACTTGGAGGAGTAGCAGAATCCCATTTAATTCCTGCTCTGGCCCAAATATGAATGGAACGTCTGGATCTTACAGGGACAAATATGTTAAAATAGGTGAAATGTTTGCTTTATGAGACAAATATCACTTCAGTGTCTGCTTTTATACCAAAGCACAGGTCCATATAAAGACAGAAAAAATGAATTTGAATCTGATCCAGAAGTAAATCTGGATTTTCCCCAGATTTCATGTTCTGTTTCTAGAGTAATGTCCAGCAGTCACAAAGGAAAATCAGACTTCTTCGGCACAGTGTTTTGTTTCTCGAGTTCAACCGGACCTGATCTGAATTATTCTACAAAGGCACTGGTTCTGATTTGGGACATATTAAATGTCTTTTGCAGGAAAAAGTCATCACATCTTGTTGTATGGAAGTCAATGAGGAAAAAACCCTACTGCTTCTTTGCTTTATGATGATAAACTCATAAGAAAAGTAAACTCTTCTCTCTGTTTCTACTTTCCTTTCTTATTTAATACCACATGATGCTCAATTTGGAAATAATTGTTCCATGTAGCGTAAACTAGATGATTCATCAGATGATCGTTTAGAGCAGTGGTTCTCAGACTCTGGGGTGTGGACAACCAAGTGAAAAGTATGAAGTGAAACTAAGAAAAATTGATTTTTTTTTTTTTTTTAAGGAAAAGAAGTAAAGAAGGGTTTGCTGAGGCTGTCGTGCTGATGATATGCACCTTTAATTATTTAAAAGTTATGTGTTGCGTTGTTGTATTTTACAGGTATGCTCCTGAGTCGCTGACAGAGAGTAAGTTCTCTGTGGCATCAGATGTTTGGAGTTTCGGTGTCGTCCTCTACGAACTCTTCACTTATGGCGACAAGACCTGCAGCCCACCAGTGGTACTCTGATGTTTTCTAGTTCAACTGCTTCACTTTTCTCTAAGCACTTCCCTCATTTTACTTTTAATTTCTCTGTCACTTGTCTCAATTGCTGAGTTGATTTGGAACACAACCATCAGTATAATTAGGTTGTAGTGTTACTTAAAGAATCAGTTGATTGAGCACTCTGTTCCATTGCACAGCAATGTACTTAACAAGAACCACTTCATCTGTTTTTCCTCCACCAAGCTGCATTTCCTAAACCAGACCAAATGTATTTTCTTCTGTTCAAGATGTTCATGAACAAAATGGGGAATGAAAAGCAGGGCCAGATGATTGTCTACCATTTGATTGACCTGCTGAAACAAGATTATAGGCTGCCTGCGCCTGAGAATTGTCCAGAGGAGGTCAGTGACTTTCTACATATTTCAAAAGCTGCATGCATTTTTAAAATCCCCCTTTTATATTGTAATAAAAACCGTCTTGTGGTTTAAGGTCATTATAAATATACAAATATAACTTGCTTGTAAAGTTTAACAACCCAAGTCTTATATAAGAAATTCACAAAAAAGGATTAAAGTCCAAGCAGATCCTGAGGGCACTGTGATGTCATTAAAATGTGTTCTATATAATGACTGAATAAAGAACTTCATTGTTACAAAAATATATCTCAACAACACTGAAGACTCTAAAGCCTTGTGACTGAGTACAGTGCAGTTTTGAGCTAGACACATGTACATTTTTATACGTACCATCTGTTTTCAGTTTCCCCATTGTTTTTCTGACATTAAATTGCAGCTGAATAATGCAACAATGTGCAAAAGATTTATTACACAGATATTTGATCAGCCCGCCCTTCATTTCCCAGAGCTTGCCCTCCATGTTACTGAAAAACATCCACCGTACGTACCCACTCCGACACCCACTCGGGTCCGAAAACTGATTTCTTCATATGATGCATAATATTAAGTGAAAAGGAATGAATAAAAACCATACAGAGCAACAAGACAGTTACGGAGAGCTTTGAGAATATAGTTGCTATTGTGTCAGAAAGGGCATCCAGTGTTAAATCTGTGCCAGATTACCTATGTGGAATCTGCTGTTGTGACCCCTTGGGGAAATACATGTCCAAACCATCTCAGCCTTGCCTCTACGGCTTTGTCTCTAAACTTTTCAACTTGCGCTGTCCCTCTGATGTACTCATTTCTAATCCTGTCCATCCTGGTTACTCCCAGCGAAAACAATACATCATAGCAGGCCTCACTACCATCTTGTAAACCTTCCCTTTTATTTTTGCTGCTATCCTTCTGTCACAAAGCACCCCTGACACTCGTATTCACCCCCTCCACCCTGTCTGCACTCTCTTCTTCATCTCTCTTATAAATATGTATCAGAAAAAAATGTAACTACATTTTAAAAATAAATGTAGTAGATTAAATGCTGTGCCCTTTTATACTCACCACTGCATACTGCTGGAAAAAGAGAGGTGGACTGCTTTCTGCCTCATGGTGGCCAACTAAACAGTTTGTCTGTATACAGACAGCTTTTATCTTAGCTTCTTAATTCAGATGTGCACTCACTGTGTAAAACCAACAAGTGGTGGATGGCAACAAGGGTACAAGATTGCCTTTCTTCAAATTTAAACTAACTCAGGACTTGGTAACCCTAACCAATAAAAAGTCCCATTTTTGAGTAATTTTTGACCAAAAAAAACTCTACATCAATCTGCTAAACACATTAAAGCCAATCAACATATCAACGCATTGGTTGTAGGTGAATTTTAATTACAATAATACCCTGTGCTGTTACATTTCTGACATTATGAAACTAATTTTTTTAAATTACTTTTTTGTCATATTTATAGCAAAACAGAACAATTGTAAGGTGGAGGAAATGGAATATCTATTAGCATGTTTGTTATCATAATAATTGAATTGTATAGCAGCGTAATAACTTTAAATATAGTAAAATGAAAAAAAGAGAATGGGTAGTTTGAATTTAATTTTAGACTAAAGTCCAGCTGCAGATCATGCAGACTAATAAGCCAGCAGTGCAGGCAGTGAAAGCAAACAAGTTTGTCCATGCACATCCATGTTAACCTCTGCTGCTGATGTTCAGCAAAGTTGGAAGGATAAGGCACCAGGTGATAGATACAGCCTATGATGGACGTCATCATCAAACTTGTTACAGTGAATTGTGTACTAAACAGAGCAAACCATTAAGAAGTTGCTGAGATATTTTGCACAAAAACAAAAATGTGAACCTCAGAGTGTTTCTGGTCATATTTAAAACCCATCCAATGGCAGTTGAGTTATTTCAGCATTGACCAGACCAACATGAGCATCCTCAGACCCTAAAACTACTTTGTTCTGTAAGAATCATCCATCAGTTGCACCCGTTTTCTTTTTTTTTCTAGTAAGTAATTTTGTGCTGATGTCTCCTCAGATCCACGAGATTATGAAGGAGTGCTGGAACAGTGACCCGGGGAAGCGGCCTACTTTCAAGACATTAATCCATAAAGTGGAGATTGTGCGAGACAGCAAGGACAGATGAGCAGCATCAATCCCTGAACCTTTGACCTTTAGGTGTCGACTTGCGTTGAGTGAGTCCTTGCAGACCTGAACAGAGCAACAAAGGATCTGATTTACTGCTGCAGTTTGGAGCTGGAGGGTGATTTTCTTCTTTCTATGGTCACGTGAAGTATTCAGATGAACTGATGAATTGAGTACACTACAACTCAAGCAAAATTCTTTCTGGTGCTCAAGAACATTTCACCCTGGGATGAGTTATTTTATTTGTTATATTTGCACATGATGTGTTTTAAAAAATTGAAATTAAAATAGGGCTTGACTAGAGGAGGGTAAATAGTCGTGTTCAGTGTTAAAAAAGTGTAAATGTCAAAAAGCAGCAGTTACTGTGTGTGTTTATTGCTGTAAAATGAGCAGGATGTTCTTTTGTATAACCAAAGAGACCATGTGGGGAAAAAGACGCTGCGTTATTTTTCACATCTCTGAACCAAAGTCACGTGAACTCACCCTACTGCATGTGCTCATGAGCAGCTGTACTTAAATGCTGATTCGAGGACAGACTTTTTAGGCTGTCCATAGCTGTGTGTCTGTCATGAGGGGAGCTGTGGTGAAGATCTCTACTAGAGATTTTCACTACTACATTTGACGCCAGCTGACGATGATTCTGAGAGCCTGAGAATGAAGGAATGGCCTGAGTCTGTTAACTCACTGAGGTCAGAATAAGCACCAGTTGCCTTTTATTTTTTTTTTTGTCATTTTGAGCAACATTAGGGACAAAATAAAGCATGATGCACTCACAACAAAGGAAACCAGCTTAGGAAATAATAAAAAAAAAAAAATCCCACCATTGTAATTACATGGGTATGTTTTATTAATGCAATATGAAGTTGTAAGACTGTCCTCTTTGTGTGCAGAGAACTAAAGTGAGAAGTTGACTTTTATTTTTGCTGCATGTGGAGGAAAAGTAATGATGGGAAGTGCCTTTATGTTGCGCAGGAGACTGTTGTTGCCAGCTGTGGTGTTACTCAAAACTCGCCTGACTTGGTGGTCGTGCTTTTATTCTGCCAGCCACTTGAAGATGTTAAGGAGCTTGTGTGTTACATTATCGGTTTTTCATTTTCAAGAAGGATGATATGTCAGTTTTCCGACAAGCCACACAAAATGTTTTGTTAATGAGTCACTGTGAAGTTTAAAAATGCATATATATATGTGTGTGTGTGTGTTTGCGCTGCGCTTGCTTTAACTGCATTATGGGCACCCTGAATATTTCTTTCATGAGACTTTTTGCTGATGAATATCAGTTTATTCAGCTTTTTTTCTTATTGGAGTTATCTTTTCATTCAAGTATTATTGTGATGTATGCTGTGTGACCTTAAATGATTAATTTGTATCATTTTGTATGCAAAGATTTTCATAAAAAGAGATGATGCTCAACAACATCAACATTCATGGTGGGTTTTTTTTCCATTTATTTAAATTCAAGTTTCAGTGGGATTAAAACTAAGCCTGTGTTACTAACGGCATGCAAGCTGCCTGTAAGCCATGTTGTGCATGTGTAGTGTAAATGCATACATCAGCAACAGCTGCATGAAAAAGCTTTGTTGAATGTTAAATTGTGGGTTATTTTTTTAAGGCAACTCCTCCATTGTAGTGTTTATTTTAGTTGTGTGTGAGTGTTAAAAGGAAAAAAAGCACTAATGCAGTGCTATCCTCAGGATGTTTACAGAAAACGATCACAGTGGCAAAATGTAAATGGCACCAGCAATCACTTCACAGCAGCCTAAGTGACATTAATGTGTAACATTGTCCCGTGTTAATATGAATGACCTTTAGTCAGGGGGTCTGCAGGCCAAAATATGGATGGAAGCGCAACATTTTATATAATTACAGAAATTAAAATTTATTCTCAAGGATGCGGATATACAGTGCCATACAGATGTGTTTGACAAAATATCAAATAAGAGGAGAATGGAGAAAGCATGAAGCTGGAGGGATTCAATGAGTTTTACTGTGTTCTGTTTTTTTCTGTGCAATAAGACGTGTGGGAACAGCCTAATCAACACCAGCTGTTTTCTCTACACTGTCCATTACTGCTCATCACACTGGCTCCCTGAACAACCCTCTGTCATCACCTCCCTCCTTCCTGCCTCAGCACAAGCGTCCGATATCATTCTTCGTACAGCCCTGGTTACAGCACATCCCTGCCACGCCAAGAGAAAAGTTCCTCTTCTTCTTGCTCGGTAGGGGCCATTCAGCTGAAACTGGGTGCCCATCTTGCTCAGCTGCAGCTGTGGATGGCTGCGACTCCACCAGGGGGGCTGGGAGACTCAGCAGCTTGTGCTGCCTGTCGCCTGCGGACCCGTAAAGAGCCAGGAGGTCTGCCAGGGAGTAAGAGGAGGCAGTATGAAGAGGAGAGTGGTTTTCTGTGAGGTCTGCACCACGCTCCCAGGTATGCTGGTTGTCTGCCACTTTAACGTCAGGGAGGGAACCCCACTGGAAAGGGTCTAGAGAAAAGGGGAAAAAAACTAATGACTTCAAAGGCAATCAGGAAATTAGTACAGGAAAGTGTACTGGAGAACAGAATAGGCTGAGAAAACAGGAGACAAAGAAACACAGAAATAATGGAAGGTAGTCACTGACAGGAGTGGAGCCGAAATCGTCGTCGCCTAATGAAAACAGCGTCAACTCATTCTAAAGTGCCATTTGTCAAAATAAGAGAAAATCTTTTACAGTCCTCCCCCTGTGGACCTTTTTTCCCTCCCTTTCTATCATCTTTAAACTTACTGATAAATCAATTCCTCACACTGTTCCTGGTTTATTTCACCATGTATTTAACAGCAAGGTGGTTCACTGTAGGCTTTTTGAATTCTGAAATATGTCTGCATTCATGGGGCCTTTTTCAGTTATAGATTTGTATAATTTGCATTCACAAATTAAGAAATTCGTGCAAAAGTAGTACTGTCAACTCACCCAAGTCCCCCTGTATGGATCGTCTCCACCGGGAGCCACCGCAGGTGAAGATGACCGCTCTGATGAACTCTCTCCCGCACAGTTTCACCCCATAGTCCCTTGGTACGATCAGCTTGCTCATCACATCAGCCTTCACACAGTTGCATATGCCGCCGACACACACCACAGCCACGGCAAGAGTCAGTCTCCAGAGCATTTTTCACCTGTCCTGAAATTACACTGCCTGGTTTGAGCTGCACAGGTTGGGGAGGGGGGCAGCTGAGTTCCAGCTCAGGCTTGAAGAGTGTTGCAGGTCCTGCTCACTTCCTTCTTTCTCTGTCAGGAGAATTCTCTTGCATTCAAACTGTAAATGATGCTGCTATTCGTCAGTCTTGTGTTCCTGTCTTCTTCTCTCTTTGGGAGTGGACTTTATATAGCCCTCGACACTAGTTCCACTCATCAACCTATGCTGTTCAACCCCAACCCTCCTCCCTTCCTCTCACACACGCACACCCGGAACACGTCATTCAGATTGATGACGATGACGTATGAGGAGTTATTTCTCTCATGTAGTAATGTTATTAAGTTTGAATATGCACGCATTACTCACACATCAGCACAGAAGACAAAGCAGTGGCAGTGATTATTTTGAGAAGCTTCATAAAAGCATTCAAAATATTTTTCACATTCCCCTGGGTGGAAATTAAGATTCTAAGTGCTTTAGGCTGATATTAAAAGAATTTACAGCTTTGCATTCAGGGGGTGCATTACCACAAAAGATGAATTGAGACACTAAAGTCTTTGCAATTTTTTTTACTGAATTTAAAAATGTAGTGTCCAGATGTCAAACACAGGTTAAAATGTTGGTAAATACACAAAGCATCAGCACCATAGAATATTCTGCATCAATACTACTGTGGTGGTAAAAATCAAAGTTACAAGTGCAGCAGCTTTAATTCAAATTTTAGATTAAAGTTTGAAACATGAACCTTCAGCTGCCAGGACAAATATTTGAGAACCTGTGTCATTAATGGACCATAAAGTGATGTTTGCAAATTTACATTTTCATCACTTCTGTTTTGGTTATCACAGAGTAGAGAAGGTACCAGCCTGGCAGAGTCAGCAGAAATCTAATGTCAATACAAAACTAAATGTCTTAGAAAGTCAAAGTCTCAATCTAGATGGGAAAGAACCACAGACTGTACGTAAAAGATGGAGGTAACCACTGAAGCCAGAGTTCAGTATTTTTGCTGTTGCCATCCTGCTTATCTTTTAAACCAGATATCACGAGTGACAGGTGCATGTGTCTGAGAAAGTGAGGACACTGCACTGGATGTGCTGATGGACGATGATGTTGGGGAACTGTGATGCTCAAAGTGATTGGCGAGCTCTGTCCTGATGCAACCCTCCATGGTGAGAGGAGCTTGTGTCCCTACCTGGAATCGAACCAGGGACCTTTCACTTGTAAGGTGAATGTCTAAACTACTGCACAATAGGGACACTGAATATTATCATTATTATTATAAGACGACAAATTGAATCTGTGTTGCTAAAGTTTCACATCACATCTCCACACATAATCGACACTTGAAATACAGAAGCATCTGGGCCGTGCTTGGACTTCAGCATACTTTGCAATGAATGTGTGTAATTGTGGAGCAGCTACACTGATTCATCGTTATGATCAAATATAGAAAAAAGGAGGAGGATATTTCTGACTGCTGGATTGGCTTTTAAATTAGAACGTAACGTGACGGTGCATTGCTGAGACATTGTCTCCTTAGCTTTTTCCCACCAGAAGTCTAGGGACGTGCACAGTGAAGATCAGGGGCGAGAAAGGTGAGCTATTTTACACAAAAAACAACAAACTGGATGATATAGGAGAGCTCTAGGTCTAAGGTAAAAAAAAATTAAGCACAAATAAATATTATGACCTTTAATTGTTTTAGCTGTTCTGATTATTTCCGTCCACTTATGGTAACTAATTAGGGTAAAGCTAAATCAGTCATTGCTGTTTGCCATTAAGTAATTGTCTCTTCACACTGAGGTAAGAAATGAACTCAGAGTGTGTGCTTTTCTTTATTACCTGTGCTCTATTGAGTTTTTTTGCTTTTGGGCCACATACTATGCTTTATGGTGAGTAGAAAGTGGTACCATAATGGGTGCGTGTTAACCTACTCTGCTGCTCCAGCGGCACTTCAATGCCACATGGGGAAGATGGGACGACTGGACTAAGGAACAAATTGTCCAACCTTACTGCACGCTCACTCATTCCCCAAGTCTTTATGGTGCATTCACACCAAACACGAAGCAAAGTTTTCACAAGGTGTGATGACATACATTTCCAATGAGATGAACATGCTAATCTGCCCTTGTCTGATTGTGTGCATGTGTGATTATTTTTAACCTGACCCGGGACTGCAGTTGCATAAACTGGTACAAAGCATCTTTTCCCTTTATGTGATTATTGCTATTTGTACATGGTACCTGTAAGAAATAAACCAAAAAGAGAAATGTGTACCAGGTAAGGTGAACAGAAGCAAATTTTCTGCTTTCCCAGACTGTTGATTCTCACCATCAATAGAAAAGGAGGACAAGCTTGCTGACACTGTTTGAGAGCAGCTGGAGCTTTACCGTCCAACTTTTCTTTTAGATGGAGGCAGGAAAAAAAGCACAGAGCATGAAGAAAAGTGAGTGAAATCGTAGGACTTCATAGTAAGTTACTGTAACTTGATCCAAGATACCAGTTAGACTTCTCCTCATCCTGTTTGTCATTATCAGTTTTATCTTTTAATTCATTGCTAAATGGACAATACTTTATAAAATGAACTTCATGTTGTGTCCAGTTAGTTTTGAAATCTTTGAAAGAGCCAATAAACGTAACAGGAAAGTGATTACTGAGAACACAGATCAGTTGAGCCACAGACTTCTACACGATCTGACTTATTTTTCCAACCAGCGGTGTTGTCCCCTGCTGGTCCTTCGAAAGAATGCAGGTTTAAGGCACTTCAGCATTGGTTTCACTTTTCAGAATCAGAAGTTACACTCATCTTTTACATACAGTCCTAAAAGGCAACTGTGTACTAGGACTGCAATGTATTTCAAGTGACATCTGATAAGAAGCACATTCCATAAACCTTAAGACCCAGATAAAGCAAGCTATTATTCTCCCCTCTGCTGGTTTAAATCACTTAATGCAGCTCTGATAGAGGTCAACAAGAAAATTGGTATTGCTTATAATTATGTTCACGATACAGATTTATACACAATATACCAAGTATTTGAACTGTTATCATAATTCATCTTTACAATTAATTTACCTACTAACACACCTTTACCTATAACAAAAAAAAAATCATCATCATCATACTACCACTTTTACTTCCAGGTCCATGATATAGAATGAGTGCAAACCATGGACAAGAATAACTTAAAAAATGAAAAACATGATGGATGGTATTTGACTAATGTTCTCCACAAATCTGTGAAAACGGCGCAGATGAATGCAATGAATGGATAATTTTTAATCTGTTAATAATTGCATCACTTCTCCAAAAAGGAGGCGAGGCTGCTTTTTGCGCGACGGGCCTTCTCTATGCTGTCAAAGGTTGGAGTCCCATGAGGCAAGTCCAGACGGTCGTGTTCAGCCTCCAAGATATTCTCAGCCTCCCCTAATGATATAATAAAAATAAATATAAGTCAATATAATTAATGTGAAAAATTTGCATCTGTGACTTTTTCATTTTGCTTTTTAATGATAATTATTGGGTTCCTACCATTCTAGGATCATTCAGTGATTTAGAGGTAAGGATTAATATATTTATACTTCAGATGACTTGAGTCTGTTTGTAGGTGTACACTGCCATTCTTAAAATGGTTAGCTGGAGAGTGAATTTACTTTTATATAAACATTATTTAAGCTGTATGCAAATACTAATGTGAACAAAAAATATGAGAAAAGCTTTATTTATTATGGCTTGGAGTAAATCTCTGGGTAACTTTTTTACGCTCCACATTTAGCATTTATAAGCTGCTATTAGTGCACAGAAATGTTCTTAATTTATTTTAAGTGTGCATTAAAAAGGTGTGGCATGAAAGTTGATGTGAAAAAACAAGAACAGAAGGATAAAAGGAAGGAGGTGGAACACAAGCAGTACTGGATCTGTCAGTTCAAAATGAGACACTGTTAATGATTTGATGAACATCAATAAGTAGGATATTAAGAAGAGATGAAGGTAAAAGTAATTAAATTCAGCAAGGATCAGAGAGCTTTAATTTAATTTCATGTACTTGGGTGATGCTATAGTGAATATATGGTTTCAAATGTAGTTTTCTGTTAAAGCTGGTTTGGGTCGAGGTCTGGGTCCAGGATTAGGGCAACAGTCTATGCAGAAATGCCCAGATCTCCCTCTCCCGGCCACCTCCTCCAGGTGACCAGCTGAGAGATATAATCTCTCCTGTGTGGCCTGGATCTACTCCGAGCTGGACATGCCAGAAACACCTCTCATTGACCACGTGTCTAGGAGGAATCCTGGTTAGATGCCCAAACCAGCTCAACTTGCTCCTTTCAATATGGAGAAGTCGTGGTTCTACTCTGAGCCCCTCCTGAATGACAGAGCTCCTCACCCTAACTCTAAGGGAGAGTCCAGACACCCTTCAGATGAAGTTCAATTCTGCCATTTGGATGCAGTCTCGTTCTTTTGGTCAATACCCACCCCAGCTCACTTGCTCTTACACGTCTATTAATAATTCTAAACTTGCTATGAAAATGCCCTGACAGGTGCATTTAGGCTCCAGTTTTTACTAAATAAAATCACACAAAAAAAAACTTACTTTGCTTTTCTATAAACAAAAGAATGAAGAGTGGGCTAATAGATCCACATTCTCGATAAGGACTCATCCATCCATCTTATACACGTTAGAATGATATTAATGTTAAAATAAAGTTCCACCAAGCTAGGTTCATAAGGTCAGTGATTACAATAATGACAACTGTTTAGCCTTACCTCTCATACGATGAATAAGCGTGCCATAAGCGCTGTCCATCTGGTAAGCAAATATGAAGCTGAGAGGTAAGATGGGACCCAGCATGGCCAGGTTCTTTCTTTTAATGGCCCTAAAATAACAGTAATAAAGACAAGTGTATGCATTTCCTATTGTCAACATGTTATAAAAAGATACATAGAAGCACATGGCAGGAAACCGAATCTGGAATCGTTAGAAACAGTAAAAATAGAAATGAAGATCACACAATTTCTAATGCAAGGAAAACAGAATAAAAAGTTGAGTAAAATTTTTAAAAGCTTCTAGAGGCTTAGAAGAGAATTATATGTGGTTTTGGTGCCACCTGTAGGTGACTTGTGACTTTTAGCAAGACTTAATGTGACTACTGTGTCTTAACACTTACAAAATGTCAGACAGAGCTGTGGTGGTAAAGGCCACCGGACAACAAAGTGTGATTAATCCAATAAAGAAGCTGTGAAGATTCAGTTCAGTAAGGATAATACTTTACAGGCCAATGCAGCATTCTTACTCTGTGTGTGTGTGTGTGTGTGTGTGAGATAGATCATCTGACATCTACGTGATGTGTTACAAATCTCACCCTGCAGTGAGTCCCACTGTGGTCACTGCAAAGAAACTGCCAAAGTATTTCAGAAACTCCCTGGACCAGGCAATCTGCATTGCCATCTGCCTCTCTCTCATCTGGTTCTGCATCAGGATCTGACGCTCCATCTGCGCACAGACGTGAGAAGAGAACACAGAAGGCGTCATCAGACATAACAGGTCTTTAAAGCCAAATATGGACACTGCCTTGAGCTTCAAATTAAAAATGTTATTACAAAAAATGTATCACCAAGCAAACAAATACCACAGATCGATTGATAAATCAGTCAGGCTAATTAAAATAGCTGCAGCGGTCTCAAGAAAATCCGCTGAAGGTTAGTGTCTATTGAAGAATCAGAATCAGAATCCTTTATTAATCGCAGGGGGGATTTGTATTATGTTACAGATGCTCAGTTAAGAAAAGTTAAGAATAAAATATATAATATAGGTGTAAATACAATATGTAACATAAATAAGTTCAAAGTTAAACACTACATATAATATGTACACAATATGATGATAGAAAGAAACTAGTTAAGGTGTCACAGGAAGGAATTATAGAGTTTGATGGCCACAGGTAGGATTTTTTTGTGGAGCATCATGGTGGAATGAGTCTGCTGCTGAATGTGCTACTGTGTCTGTCCAGCATGTCATGGAGAGGCTGTTAAAGATTGTCCGATATTGTCCTTAACTTGGACAGCATCCTCCTCTCTGACACCACTCTCAGAGTCAAGCTCCACAATGTTATCCACAATGCCTTGTGGATCAGTTTGTTGAGTCTGTTGGTGTCCGCTATTCTCAGTCTGCTACCCCAGCACACAACAGCAAATAGGATGGCACTGGCTACCACAGACTCATAAAAAATCCTGAGCATCGTCCAGCAGATATTGAAGGACCTGAGTCATCTCAGAAAATAGAGACGGCACTGGTCCTTCTTGTAGATGGCGTCTGTGTGTTTAATGAAGTCCAGGTTATTGTCAGTGTGAACAATATTTGTTGCATATTTTTAAAAAAAACACAACATAAACTGGAGATACTAAATAAATGAGACAGACAGACAGACTGAGAGACAAAGGGAAAAAGGGAAAAGAGACGGCCAGTCTAGTGTCGGAAACACTGCGTCCAGGCTGATGAACCTCAGTCTGAGTCTTTTGTCTGCCGTTTCTCATCTGACACACCCTCCCATCTGCATGCCCACAAACACGTGTGCTGCATAACAATCGCAGCTGAGCAGGACTGGGTGACATTCTCATCTAAAAAGGCCTTTATTTTCAAAAAGTGAAAGTGTCAAAGATGAACAGGAAAGTGACATGAACCCAGTGATGATGCAAAGGTTAAAAAAAAATCATTCAGCAGACTGGATGACAGGATTTTGATTTTTTTGCCCATTTTTTCCCCAAGGAATTGTGTATATATGTATTAATACTAGTGCATTTCAAGAAATTAGAATTTTGTGAAAAAGTTCGATTGTTTAAAAATACTTTAATTCAATATTGTAAACTTTACTATATTTTATATTCATTACACATAAAATGAATTATATCAAGTCTTTTCTGTTTTAATTTTGATTCTCAAATGCAGGTTAACGCTCTATCATGCAAAGAAGTCATATGTGAACATGAGCCAGAAACACAACCGTCTTCATTGGGTCAACACTTCATTTAAAGTGGACTAAGGCAAAGTGGAAAACTGTTCTGAGGTCAGACAAATTAAAATATGAGATTCTTTTTGGAATTCATGGAAACTGCATCCTCCAGACTAAAGCGAAGAGGGACCATCTGACTTGTTATCAGCACTCAGTTGAAAAGCCTGCATCTTTGATGGTATGGGTGTGCATTAGTACTTGTGGTACTGGCAACTTGCGCATCTGGAAAGGTGCTGAAAGGTATATACGGGATCCCTTCCAGGTGACATCTTTTTTCAGAAAAGGTCTTGCATATTTCAGTAAGACAATGCTAAACTGTATGCTGCATTACAACAGCAAGGCTTCATCATAGAAGAGTCTGGGTGCTGGACTGGCCTGCCTGGACCTTTACCAGCCAAAAACATTTGGCACATCATGAAACGCAAAATACAACAAAGACCCAGGACTGTTGAGCAGATGAATTCCTACATCAAACAAGAATGGGATAGCGTTCCTCTCTCAAAGGTCCAGCAGCTGCTTTCCTCAGTTCCCAGATGTTTACAGATTGTTCTTAAAAGAAGAAGGGACGCTACACAGTAACATGGCCCTGTCCCGACTGTTTTGAGACATCTTAATGCCATCAAATTCAAGAAGAGCCAGTATTTTTCATGAAATAGTCTCACTTTCAACATTTCATCTGTTTTTAATGTTCTCTTGTGGATATTGGATTTATATAATATTTGCAAAAACTTGCCATGTGTTTTTATTTATATTTTTTTAGATCCACTCCTCAGGCAGGACGTGGGGTTAAAAAAAAACAAGATGGTGATGGCCAAAATGTTCAACTCGAGGGTTTAAAAGAAGAGTTCATAGACTAATGTGTAAGGTCATTTTAGCTATATCCATGTTTTACATACAGTCTGTGGCCAATACAATAAGCGAACTTAACACTTACATTAACTGTACAGGACATTCATTCATTAAACCCTAAGCAACCACATCATACATTTCACATACCTACATTATTGTCTCCATATATATCTTTAATGAGCAGCTGAAGATCATCACCTTCTGCATACTTCTTATACATCAGATTAATAAATGCCTTATCATGTTGCACTATGGCACACCCAGGATTATACTGCAGTACATGGAGGAGAAGCCTCTGTGTGAACAAGTCAGAGCAAATTTAACAGTGTTTTATGAGGGAGTTGTCAAAAATATTGACCAACTCCCAGCTTAAATTATGTTTAACTTGTCAAGCAGGATGAATAAAGGCGAGCACGATCAGTCAGCCCTCATTCAAGCCTTTCCAGTAGGCAGGAGAAATGGCCTCCATCCTGGCAACAAATCACAACAAGTCATCTGCTTGTAGTTAGCATTAAAGAGGTCATCAGTTATATGACTGGGGTAAAAATGGTCCAATTTCAACAATAAAAATTAGATTGGGAATAATCATAACCGCACGATTTCCTTCCATATCCTGATTTGCAACTTTCATCAGTTCATTGTATAGTTTTTCCTTAGACGGTGTAGCTCTCATGTTGATCCAGCTCCACTTGACTTCTAGCATTTATTTTTTAATCCAATCTCTTATTTACACATACACAGAGACACACGGTATATGCACAGACAGAAAAACTGGGGCAGCTGATGAATCCTGTCTGATTAGAAACACTTAACTAAACATCTGATACATATTTTTAACTAATTAAAATTCGTCAATCAGTGTTTTTTTCTACATTATTTCTACATATTGTAAACTGCAGATGGTGGTAAACACACAAAGGCTTTGTCTTCATGTTGTGGCCAGGAAAAAATAAGAAGGGTAATTAGCTAGATATTAGATGACTAAACTGCTTGGCTATTAATGAAGGTCAGTAGAGACAGAGAAGGGCAGGAATGAAATCAAGACAACAGCTCAGGAGGCAAGTGAATAAATAACAAAAGGTACTTGTGTTAATGATCAGCCCTTAGATTTATTTCTAATTTGATTTTTAAGTAGGGTGTTAGACTAACAGTGGAAACTGTGAACATTAAGGTAGACCTATTAATCTTTTCCTTATTTTCTGTCATTTATTTACTGTGGAGAAGCGGAAGCATGGGCATGTTTTTTTTCTTTTAAATGAGGTCAGTGTATGTACAAGTAATCCCTGTGAACCAAAAGCCCAGGCTTCACACTGCTCTAAGTGGTCAGTTTTCATATAGTTTTTTTCTACCCTTGGCTCTGTATGATGTAAAGGTGAGGGGATATCCTTAATATGAATATCTCAGACACAAAACTCTGGTTGTGAATACAGAAGCTGTGAGGGGCAGCTAATCAGAGCCTTAAACTGAGTGGAGGTAAAACTGCTCATTTCAGAAAGTGGATCAACTGAGAGACTGCAGTAGAGTCCAAGAGTAAAAACATTGAGCCGAAAATGAACCTAATCTTCTTCTTCTTCTTTTGGCTGCTCCCGTTAGGGGTCGCCC
>VUQH01037199.1:0-20857 GCA_015106775.1 Etroplus canarensis | reverse complement strand
GTGGCATAAAACTTTTTTTTTTTTTTTTTTTTTTCAAAATCAACATAATTAGATCCAGTGTCACAGAGTTTTCATATAGTGGGTAAGTGACTGTTCCGTGCATGAGAACAGGCCTTCTGTTGAGGTTTTCAGGAAAGTCAAGGGCAGTGTGTGTGTGTGTGTCTTGATTGCATTGTTTTTTAGCTGGTTTACACGTGATTGTGTGATGTGGTTATTGAGTAAACTGAACATTTAGCCTTTATTAGGGCTGCACCCGCTCTTCAAGGAAATGGATTTTTTTTATGAGTTTGCACAAGGTTGGTTTATGGGAAGAAGTTACTGTGAGACACACACAGAGTGCTTACTGGCAGTCGTGTGTCTAGTAAATAGCAGATGTGGGAATCTTCTGACTCGCTGGCTTTGTTTGAAATATAGTATGATGTTAGTGGATTGTTGTGATCACCACTGGACTAGAACCCTCATCACAACACAGATTTCACCTTCCTTTAATTTTTAGCACCTAGTGTGTGTACATACATACATGTCTGTTTGTTTATGTCAGCAGGCTGCTAATGTTTAACCAGGGTTTCTGTGGGTAATTATAAGCCTTGAGGCTGTTGCTGTACTTAATTGTTACCTTTGACTATATGACATCTGAAAAACTATTGTTATCCCATCTTTTTAAAAAAATGCTGTTAAACCTCTTGCTTCTGTTGTATCTGTGTGTTTGCTTCACGCACGTTTTCCAAAACAAACAGATAAAACTGAGACGTGGCAAAGTGAAGTTATGTTTGAGTGTTTGTGGAAGAGGCTGTAGCAGCCAGTCAGAGATATGGGATGGATATAGGTCACTATTTAGGCTTGTTTGTGTGTGATGCATTTAAATTTGAAAAGCTTGCTTAACTTCCTTTGTTTGTCTTATTAACATCAGTAAATATCACAGTAGACATCACAGCCTGTCCCGTTTGTTTCCAGGTTTCTAATCATGCTCAAGTGTGTGCAGGAACAGTTTACAACAGCTATTCCTTTGATTTCTCCAAGCTGTATAAATGAGAATGTTACTGCCACTGCCGAGCTATATTTGGCATGGTTTGACTATATTAAAAATAGATTCATTTTTTTAAAGATTTCTCTCTGGAAACTGTCATAACTGTAAGTTTAAAATGCAATCTAAATCTCTCTGAGAATAGTACCACATGACTGACTCAGGTATGTTTAGTTCTGGCGGTCGTACCATGGCCTGTCCATCTGATTAATTCAATTCAATTTATTTACCAAAGAGACTGCTGTGAATCTGTAGGAAAACTTGTGGTATTCACTCATAAACTTACGGAAGTCAGTGGGCCAGGGCAGCGGGCAGTATGTGCCAGCTAACAAAAGTCTATGTTTAGTTTGACCTGAATTCCCTCTTTCTCTTTATCACTGCTGACCTCTTATGCTCTAGAAGCCTTCATCTGCTGCTTATTTGAGTTCCCAGCTTTGCCCAACAATCTGTTTTGGATTGGACTTTATTTGTGAAAATATGCTTTGATTAAAATACTTAGTGGAGCGTGAGATGTCCTAAGACACAGGTCCTCAGCCAGACTTGAATGAGGACATTGAGGTTTGTGGCTCTGCAAGGTCACTATGATATTACACAAACATGACTTATGTCTTTGTTCATCCGTCTGTCATTTTCTTTTGTATGTCTGCTGCTGTGCTTCCAGTATCAGGGCCCAAACCTGCACCTGTGGACATGTAGACACACACACACAGCAGCTAACTGCCTGCCTTTCTCATGGGCTGTATTCATCTCTGTTGCAAACTCATAAGGCCTTAGCAGGACCTGCCCTCCATAGAGCAGGCCCTATATTTATCCCTCTCTCCTCCTGAGAGTGACTAATATGGACACAGGCTGGAGGAGGGGGTCACTCAGTTATCTGCACACTATGTAGAGTGGTCCTTACATAGTGATGATTGTGTCTGTGACTGTTGCCCTAACAAGTACCTACCGGCTCACTTCATCCCAAAGCCTGGGATGGCTTAACGACAAAAGAGTACCCGCCCCACTCCTAGCTACACACTCTGACTAGGTCTTCTTTCTTTACCTCCCATCCTTCCCCGCCCAGATAAAATGAACTCGCCACACTCTTTCCATTTCCCTGCTTACTTTGTCCTTCTGTATGTGTAACTGCCCTTTAAATCAGCTTGAAAGCACACATTTTTAGCTTTCCTGGCAATTTTCTGTTACCTTCCTCAGCTCAATATACACTCCTACAGAGTGGTGGTGCCATATCACATTGTACACATATTAGTAAAAGTGTATAAAAGGCAGGTGTATTATGTGAGTTTATGTGAGATGACAGTCCTAAATTAACGAGAGGGTGCCATTGTTGCAAAGATTTATGCACTGGGTTCTCTGGTGGTCTGAACAAACACTGATTGTGTTTGATTGTGTTTGTGTTGCAGCTAACAATTATTTCCCCTAATTAATCCTGAGATTATCCTCCTGATTAACAGACTAATGATTTTGTCTATAAAATATCAGAAAATAATGAAAAAGGTCAGTCTTAAATTTGAGTTGCTTGAACTAGTGAATTTTAATCATTTTTGCTTCAAAATTGAAACAATTCTTAGTTATTAAAATAATCAAAGGATTGATCAATCAGTGAAGTCCTGGTGTAATTCCTCTAGGTGATGGTAATTTGTATACTGTATATTTTTGGGCAGTTCCATGCTTCTAAATATCGTTATTTTTGTATTTATTCACTATTGAATCTATTACTACTAGGTTTCAATGTGAAGCGTCTGCAGTGTCAGAAGCTTCCCTGTACAGTACCACGACAGTTATGAATACAGTCTATCAGTAGCTGCGACTTTTAAAGGACTACTGTATTTATAGAAACTGTATTCGAGTCACTCACAGCCCCCCACCTCTCAAACCATGAGGCTTACATTACTCTCTCTTAGTAAGTAGTGTGTCTGTGTGCAGCGATACAAATGCGTGTTTGCATGTGTGTGACCTTCCACACCAGATTCTCCTGGAGAGCAGCAGTGTTGCATTACATGACATTGTACAGTAGGACTGCTGTACATGGTCATTCCCAAGAACAGCACACAAGTGACACACAAGCGCATGCGTAAGTAGGGCATGATGAAGCAGGAACTGTGGAGAATGACAAAAACTTAGAAGTAGGGCAGGATTGTGCGAAATGCAGAAAAAAGGAAGTGGCGGAGGGGCGAGTCAGAGGAAACAGCTGGGTCAGGGGTGGATGGGTTATGGGAAATGAGCCCAGCACAAAGCTGTGGTGTTGTTTTTTTCTCCCGTGTCTGTTGCCTGCTTCTCCTGATTCTTTCTATCAGTGGTCTCAGCAAAACTCAGGAAGGGCAGTTGGATGGCTGATAGGATAGAGAGATGATGTTACAGACAAAAAGGGGATGACAGGAAGCCTAAATGACAGACGGCACCAGACCTTTTTTTGAGCGTGAAACTGTAGAACTTGATGAACTGTAGAAGTTGGGTTCATTGAGTGTAAACTTGCTACGCGCTGCCAAAGACAAGAGATGAATCCAGCACGCTGGTTTACCATCAAAATAAGCAGAACAGCCAAATGTTTGATTGTTTGACTTCAAAAGAGATACGTGGATTTGATGTCATCACCTCCTATTGTTTAATCTCCGTAATCATGGCCACGTCAGTACCTCGTTTTAGCTTCTAGGTTAGAAACCACCCTTATTTTTTGCAGAACAGGTTGGACAAGTCCATAAATTAGTGTTTGTTCTAGTTACGCTTTGTCTCTGCAGTATTTGCTGATCTTTATTTGAAATGATATTTATTTTCATCTTTAAAAAAATCATAAAAATAGCTGTCTTTAGGAATCTGTTTAACTTTTAAGGCTCTCATTTTACTCGTTATAATGGTTGTGGCTGTACACACATCTGTTTCTAGATAGGCTGTATTACTGCCAGCTTGACTTGTGGTGTCATTTTTGGCTAAATCTGTAAAGTGAGTACAGCCAATGCATTTTTGTTATGATGATGGAATTCTCTTTGAGCTGCAAGGGCTACTTTAACTTTAATTATACTTTTAAAGCATAATTTTCATAGCAGTAGTACCATTTCTTCTTTTCTCTGCAGGAATACTTTCAGCGAAGGGCCTGCTTGCTCAGCATCATTAAGGTTATGGTTTACTGATCCCATGGTTGTCATTTGACACAGCCATAAGCTGCTGCGGGAGTAGATCTTCCAACCTGTTTTATTGGTGCCTTGTGTGACTTTGGTTTAGTGTGCCACTGTGGGAATCTAAACAGAAATCCAGTCATTCACACAGGGAAGCACACCACATTGTTTGGTACCCAGTTGAAGCACTGACCTCAGTTTTTTATGCGTCTTCCTCCTCAATGCAATGACCTCAGTCACAGCTAATAAGATTAAGTACCTCAGAGGGGAACAAAAACTCTGTTTAACTCAACCTGCTTTGGAGTGCTGTGCTGTGTACTGGACAGCTCTTATCTCTGCTTAAACATTGTGTAGGAGGGAACGCGCTCTCTCTTCCTTCTCGGACCCCTGGTATCCCCCCAGTTCCCCCTATCCCTCCCTTCTGGCAGTTGTTAGTGTGAGTAAGTCTGTGTGTGTAATCCAGCTGTGTGGAGGACCAGAGAACATTGTGTTCTGAGTTCACATTGGGGCTTGGACGTTGTTTTGCTTGCATCGGTCTGTGAGCTCTGATTTGGGGAGCCTGCAGACCAGAGATGAGCTGAATGGAGCATTGTGACGCTGACATAAGCTCAAGACAGCACTCGACTATTCCGTGTCCCCATTTTGCACTGATTATGAAAAGTTGGGGTCAGCATGTGAAAGGAAGTCATTTCAAATGCAATTAAACAAAAAAAAACCCAAGTATGATTAGATAACTTTGCTTTTCAGGCTTCTCAAATGTCTCATTTTCTGTTCCCTTCCAGTATCAATGAGAGTTTCCTCACAGTTAAAGGTGCAGCCCTCTTCCTTCCCAGGGGTAACAGCCCCACGGCGAACTCTGCACCTCGAATCAGCCAGCGCAGGAACAAGCACACAGGTAAAATCTCGTAGTCATACAATATCCCCCCTGGGATTAATAAAGTATTCTGCTTCTCATTCTGATTCTGATACCGTGCCCACGCAAACAACAGCTGCACTATCTCCTAAAATGTCCTCTTACCCTCAATTTTGACCCTAAGCCCCAGAAACAAACTCTGTAGAGGAACTTGAGATTAAATAGCACAGAATGTTTTCAAACGGACATTCCTCCACAGCATCATGGGTAACGGCTGGTGTTAACTTCAATGAAATTTTTTCACAACGAAGATAAGCTCAGTAGTGAAGGGATTGTTTCCCGGATATAAGAAGTCATAATACCGTCACAGAAAATCAGATACAAGAAAAACCTGCTGCTGCGTGCGGTTAGAGAAAAACTGATGTCACATCCTAGCCCAATCCTTTTACTCTAACGTACAGTATTCAGAGGTTAGGTTAGCTGTAGACCAGAGTGAAGGAGACACTGTGTAAATTAACTGGAAACCTGCTGTGGGGGAAATTATGCCAACCTTTGAATAACAAAAATCCAAAACAAGCTGAAATTAACTGAGAATGTTTTTTTCTTCTTTTTCTTTCTTTTTTTCCCCAGGTGACCTCCAGAAACATCTTCAGACCATGTTCACTGTGCTACGCCCAGAAGATACAATCCGACTGGTTAGTAACAAGCACACATGAACAAACACAATGGCAAAGGTCAGTTGTAGGTGGTACTATGATCAAGCTTCTTCTTCCAGAGTGTCTATTTTAGGTCTTTGATAGTAAATGCAAAAATCTGACACTTGGATTGATTGTATAAACAGAAACAGTTATTAGACCAAAAAAAAGTCTTAGCTTTTCCATCTGCACCAACAGCACCACATTTACATGAAACATGCAGAACTCGAAAAATGAGTTTGGAGTATTAAGTATTCTTGTCTTTCCCCTAATGTTCCTTCTGCATGTTTGATGAAAGGAGCTTATGAGAGAGATGTAAAAAAAAGAATGGTTAAATTTTTATTAGGTCCTCCCTGCATAATAAATCACCTCCATGTTTCAAACTCCCATTCCAGAGTTTTAAATGCCAGTCGTGTTAAAAAATATCTAAACTAAAGGCAGTCTAACCCTCGAATGGCAGAGAGCCAAGAAAGGTATCATACAACTGATTTTACAATTTTTCTTCCCCGTGTGTTTTTTTCTTTTAATTCAGGCTGTGCGTTTGGAGAGCGCCTACCCTCAGGTAACCCGCTACATGGTGGTGGTCTCCACCAATGGTAGACAAGACACAGAGGAGAGCATCGTGCTCGGCATGGACTTCGTCTCCTCTGACAGGTCGGTGCCTCAGTACACTACTTTGTCTTATTGCAGTTTCATAATAACTCAGGCAAGGTTGCATGTTGTGCTTGTACAAAAATGTTGATTTTTTTTTCTTAAGTTGGTCTTTCATGAGGCCAGTCTCATACTGTAACTGTAATATACATGACATAACCATAAAAAATCAAATCAGTGAAAGTTTTTCAGTGTGAAGCATAAAATAAACATGAACATACCAGGCTCCTTCCTCTTTCCCTGTTACTGTGTAATGCCAAACCAGTGCATCTTGTTTAGTTGTATTTACAGTATTGATCTTTTCTGCTAGCTGCTGTACGGTGGGTCTGGTTCTACCTCTGTGGAGTGACACTCTGATTCACTTGGATGGAGATGGGTAAGACACCACACCTACTTTGTATTTCTGCTTTGATGGCTTTTCTGTTGTTGATCTTGTTTTTTAAGTTGTTTTAGCAAGCTGTTACTGAGCATTGCATTTCTAATATTCCTCTGTGTGCATCCACAGGGGCTTTAGCGTGTCAACAGTAAACAGGGTTCATGTCTTCAAGCCGGTGTCTGTCCAGGCCATGTGGTGAGCATTCCGGGGTTTTGTTTTTTTTTTTTTCAGCAAATGACAGCTGTTTGAAGTTGCTGGCTAAAAAGTAATCATCAATAACCATTGTACTCCACCTTTGACGTTGACCTCCACCCTTTTATGTTTGTCAGTTTTTCTTATCTTCTCTTCTTTTATTGTCTTATCATTATCCTTCTGCTTTCCAGTCATTTCTTTATCTCTCTCACGTGCCTGCACTGCCTCTCCATATCCTCATGTTGTTGTTTTCTTACTGTGCCCTTCCTCTGACCTCCTCCTTCTTTCAGTATGATAGTGTTTTAGCTCTTAATAGCATCATCAAATTGTGCTGTGTATTTTTATTCATTCTTGTGTCCATCCTTTTCTCTTTATTTTAACTTTCACATAATTTGTAGACTTATGTAAGACCAAATGCTACTCTCTGTAGTGTTTTATTTTTTTCATCTGTTTTTGATTCCTCCTTGTGACACTTGCTCAAGTGTGAATGTTCTTCCTTTCAACTGTCTGCCCTCAGGACAGCCCTCCAGTCGCTCCACAAAGCTTGCGAGGTGGCTCGCTGCCATAACTACTACCCAGGCAGTCTGTTCCTGACCTGGGTCAGCTACTACCAGAGTAGAGTCTCATCCAGCCAGTCATGTATCAACGAATGGAACGCCATGCAGGATGTCGAGTCACACCGTGCCAATTCACCCGTCCTCTTCACAGACCTGTGAGTACAGGAGAGTGATTTCCACATTGAGGGAATAGTTTTCCATAGAGTACCACTGCAAAATACCTGTGGGGTGCATACACTGCTCTAAAAGTGCAGTTTGTTTAATGAAAACTCACAAATGACCTACTGTGAATCTAAATATTCTGTTAATTATTCCAAATTAGTCTCTTATTAAAAAGAGCAATTCACAAATTAGATTGTACTTTTACAGATGGCAAAAGTAATGACAAGTAACAAAAAACTGTAGGTACAGTCAACAGTCACAGACTTCATTGTCACTATTTTTTGTGAGTTTTGAACTCTACATACTCAAATCTGTGAAAATACTGTAGTTCCTGAAGCAATAAATTCTGCCAAAAAGTTGTTACTTTTAGAAATCTGCATCTTTGCTTCCTAGAGAGCGTCTGTGGTTTTGTAAACTGTGCACATGCACTTCAGCAACATCCCAGTAACCTGAACTACGGGATAAACATACAGCTACCCAGCAATTCGCACCAGTAACTTCTTGTGCCACAAATTCAGAGAAAGCCAAAGGTGCTTCACTGTTGCTGTTTTTATGAAAGGTTAAAAATAAGATGTAGTTACATCTTCACAACGTTCATGGCATTGCCTAACCTCTCCTCATGTGCCAAAAGTGTTGCCACATCTCGAAAGAAAAATATTGCAGTCTGCAGGACCTTGGACCACATGCGGGCAAAATACAGGCTCTTAATTTGGACCCCGACTTCCTAAAAGTGAAACTAGCACTTTTGGCTGCTCTCTTGTATTTTCTTCAAAAAGCGACCATAGTGGATTAATCCGCATTGGTAATTTGGCAGAGGTTTTACGCCAAATGCCCTTCCTGATGCAACCCTCCATGGTGAGAGGGGTTTGTGTCCCCACCTGGACTTAGTAGAACACCCAGAATGAATCAAAGCTGTAGTTTCAGCAGGGTGTGTGACTGCAAGAGGAGGCACACATACACACACGTTTACTTCAGTACATGAAAAAATCAGACTAAATCTGCTTCCTGACCATTAATAACAGAGAAAGTGTTGGCTGTCTTCTCCACTGACTTTCTCATCACTTGGACAGACTCTTCTACAGTACATCTCATTTTGCTATGCAGCCTCAGTGAGTTCACAGTGCAGCAGCACATGGACCAGTTCTCAACCAGCTGCACATTCTGGTTGAAGTGACCCTTTAGCTCATAGAAGATCTTCGGAGCAGATCCAGAAGTATCATCACTAGCTGCAGAGTCAGACGGTGGACTTAGTCTGTCAAACCGTGAGATGAGTCTCACAACAGCTGCCTGATGAGTCTCCCAGTAGAGACGTAGGAAAGAGGAAGGGCCGCTGCTGATTGATCGGTAGTGACTGAACTTTCAAAATAAGATTGCTCATCTTGGGATTTCTCAAGATGAGTGAACAAAAAAAAAATTACAATAATAAGTCACAAAATGTACTTTCTGGGTGGTAATATACCTGGGAAGCCTGTCCAAGTGATGATATGTGTGGGGAACACTGCATATATACAAAAATGTGTTCATAAATATTAGCCAGGCTTTTCTTCATTCAGTGATGCAGGTCTGAGCTAATCGTTTCAATGTTTGAGTAAGCATGTACATGTTCATAATTTGCATTGATCAGTGTTTATTATATTCATTCACTGCAGGCATGTATTATAACATATTAAGCAGGCTGGTTTTAAAATAATTTTTCATTTACTAAAATTAATGGATTCTGACATATTTCAGCTCTTTGTATGCCATCTCTTTATTTGGGTGGTCAATGTGTGGCCCTTTGCTTACTGTAACATAATCGGTCTAGTCCTCTGACAAAAAAATGTTGCCTACCCCTGCCCTAGACTCTGTTTTTGTCTGTTTTTTCTTTCCTAAAAGGTTAGAGAGAGCATGTGGCTTCATTCCAGACATGTGAATGGCTGATATTTACAAAGGTGTCTGATCTTTAACGCATTCACAACTTAGTGAATGATAGTGTGTTATCAACAAATCCACGTGGGAACACAAAAAGTACAAGCAATGACTTCAGCAGATGGATTTATGGATTTACTGATACCAGGGAAATTCCCCTCTCTGCTGCTTAGTCACATGTCCTGCTACTTATTTGGACTCTCTTGCTCCCTGTCTCTCTCTCTCTCTCTCTCTCTCACACACACACACACACACACACATTCACAGTCTTCAGAAGTCTTCTGGTGTCTAAAATAGCCAAGGCTTTAGTTGGCTTGATTTACTTTTGGAAAAGTGGAGTCCAGACAGACTCATAGGTAAGTAGACTCTGAGAAGGATGGACAGAAGCAGGTGGTAGGAGGCTGATGCCCTTTGATGAAAGAATAACAGACAGTTGGGGCAAAAGGAAAGCAGCTTTAAACTTTACCATTAAGAAACGCTTCGCAAACTCTCCCTTTTAATGCTATAGCTCTGCCCCTGATTGCTGCCAAACACAGAGACTCCCTGTTTGTCTTTCCGCATGGGCAGGCTGCCAGCACTTGATGACGTGCCAGTGTTTGTTGACACGACAGCTTATTTCCCCGTATAAACGCAGAGTGAAAATTTGGGATAGCGGTCATGGGTTTTGTTGTAGTTTGATTATGGGGTTTCATGTGAATTCCCATTTGTTACTCATCTACCTGCATGCAACTCAAGGAAGCTGCATGAAATTGTCATTCTTCATTTACTCATTAGAGCCATTCCTTATGTCGTCATTTGCTCCTCACCGTGTGCTTTTTCTGTATTTTTGCCTGACTAGGCATCCCTCCCTCAGGCCTTCTACAGGCAAGTGGAGGCTTGTTGTGAGGTAAAAGTGTTACTGCGTGTCATTAAGTAACCCGTGTCTGTTGGCAAGTGCGAAAAGCTTTTTTTTTTGCTCAGCCCCGTGGACTCATTCTCTTGAGGTCAGTAAAATGTTCTGGCTAGAGATAAACAAGCTGACTGTTTCCAACACAGATGATGCTTTGATGTGTGCAGTCACACACCTGTGGTCATCGTGCTGCCCCTATTTGAAACCACTGGCCTACAGTGCTGTGTACTCTTACACTGATGAATTAGAAACCAAACAAGAACAAAAATTAGACTATGTGAGAAGGTTTTCCCAGACAAACTGAGCTCTTCTCCAGAGAGGCAATTAGGCCTTTTATTGGTATCATCAGTCTGACGTCCGTAGGCTAAATGTGTTCCCCAGCAGACTGGTTAGAAACACAACAGGCATAGTCAACAAGGGGACTTTGTCTAATTCTCAGAAACTGCAGAGGGAACAGAAAATCTAAGAGCATGGCCTATCAGCAAAGCACAAAAAAGTAGCGGTTCTCTTTTGGAACAATGTCATCGAGACTAAAGTAAAAATGAAGAGAATGTAAGGGTCATTACTGTGACTGTGAAGGTGGTTCTTTGTGTTCACATTTTTTGTCCAAGTGTTAAGGAGATTTTAAATAAAGGTGTCTCTGTCTGTCTGTACAGGCCCACAGAGAGGGAGCGTACAGAAAGGCTGATCAAGACACGCCTCAGAGAGATAATGATGCAGAGAGACCTGGAGAACGTCACCTGCAAGGAAGTGAGAGGCATTAAAATTTACATTTAGTGCTCAGATGATAATTTCTGCCATTCACATCTTGTTTTTTTAAAAACCACATGTAATGAGTAAGTGGTGAAAGCATGATAGCAACTCATCAGTTACAAGCCATGCTGTAAAACATGCTGTGCATTATCTTCTGTTGTACTTAAAATGGGTCGTAATTTACAAAATTGACATCGTGTTGTATTAAATAAGAATTGAAACTAAAGACTGCAACAAAAGTTCCTCTGTGAAGTGTTTACTGGGGTCAGAAATCAAGCATGAGAAAGGATCATTTTCTCACAGGCTCAGGTACCATCAGTCTTCACATTGTAGCCTAGGAGTCTCCCCCTGCTGGTTCATTAGAGAGAATGCAGGTTTTTCACATCCAGAGGCTATATCAATGTTTGATATAGAATCTACTATTTAACAGAAGTGCAAATTTTCACTATTATAACATCTGTCACCACAGTGAAATGCAGGCAGTTAACGTTTCATGCAGATTTATTGTCCTACATGACCACAAGAAATCCCCAGCAGTCATCATCAGATTTATTGTTTGTCTAAACTTTTTGTTGCTCTTTCACAGATCCGAACAGAGCTGGAGATGCAGATGGTGTGCAATTTGAGGGACTTTAAAGAGTTCATAGACAATGAGATGATTGTCATTCTGGGACAGATGGACAGCCCCACTGAAATATTCGAACATGTCTTTCTGGTGAGAACCCAGGAGCTCTGTAGGCTCATAACAATGGCTTTTGATTTAAATTAGAATATGGGCCTAATTTTTCTATTTTTTTCTGTCCTGTGGTGCTGGCTCATTCCAAACTCGAGGTTTTCTTGATGCTTGCTAAGAATATTCCTCTTAATTATCTTTGTAATGTTTATGTTTTGGTTTATTGTTTTTGTCTAAATACAAATAACATTGCAAAATTAAATGGTTCTGTGTTGTCTTCAGGGCTCAGAGTGGAATGCCTCTAACCTAGAGGAACTGCAGAACAGTGGGTAAGAGATCCCTTCAGTCAACCATTAACTTAATTCAAACCAAACTAAATATAAATCTTATGTACTGATAAATGAAGAAATGTGTGTATTAAATGTATTTTCTAGATGTAATTATCATTACTTCTGTGAAAGTCCATTGAGCAGCTTTTTCTGGATTAGTCAAATTTGCATTGAACCTCAGCAGGTCAAACATGCCTCTTCCTATCTCTTCTCTAGAGTGCGCTACATCCTGAATGTGACCAGGGAAATAGACAACTTTTTTCCGGGGATGTTTGAATACCACAACATCAGGGTATACGACGAGGAGGCCACCAACCTGTTGGAGTACTGGAACGACACGTACAAGTTCATCACCAAAGCCAAGTAGGTTTCTGCACACATACATGCAGCTTAATTTCCATTTGATTTCTCTACTGTAGTCCGTGTAATATAACAGTGCCTCTCTCTCTTCCAACTTTAGGAAAGCTGGTGCCAAGTGTCTGGTTCACTGTAAGATGGGCGTGAGTCGCTCTGCATCCACAGTGATAGCTTATGCTATGAAGGAGTATGGCTGGAACCTGGACACCGCCTTTGACTATGTGAAAGAGAGACGGACCGTCACCAAACCAAACCCTTCCTTCATGAAGCAGCTAGAAGAGTATCAGGGAATTCTTCTGGCAAGGTGTGCTCCCTCACACACAAACATGCAGAATTCTTAAAAAGAAATTTGGAGCTAACAAATTCTTCTGCTTTTCTTCCTCAGTAAACAAAGGCATAATAAGTTATGGCGCTCCCACAGTGACGGTGACCTATCAGATCGCCCAGACTCAAAGTGTTCGTCTCCCTCCTTGTGTCGCTCCGACTCTCACAACAACAACACCTCTTCCCCCTCCTTACATCACTTCCTGGGCGTGGCTGTGCTGCAGGCGCTTGGCACTGAACCCAAAGACTCTTCCAAATCAGACGACACGCATACCTCTGACTCACACACGCTCTCCAACAGAGTGTGTGACTCACCGGTTCAGGAGGAGGTCAGATCAGATTCTGAAGATCCCTGCTTGCTTACTCTACCCAGACCCCGAGCGGCCACTGTAGTCCCAGAGGAAAAGCAGGACAATTCAGCAAGCGTGGCCGTCACTGTGCCTGTTGCTCTACCACACCCACCTCCGTCACTCCACATCCTACCTCCTACTCCTGAACTGCAGCGTGCTCACAGGGGTGCTCCCACACATCTGTCCGTTCCAGTGCCCAAATCCAAACCAGAGGAGCTGTTCCTCAATTTACCTGATGGAAGCAGCTCAGACGAAATCTCTCCTCTCACTACTGGTTCCACCGACTCAGACTTGATTAACCAATCATTGTCTGATTTACCAAGTGACAGACCCACTCCCCTCAGCCCTGTGACTCCCACCTCCCTACCCCTGGTCCTGCCTCTCACTCCCAGCGATGATAACAACAACCCCAGTGAGTTAGAGATGGGCTGTACCTTAGACAGCCGTGGCGAGGCAGACGGGTCATCAACACACAGCACGGACAGCATCAACTTTTTCAGTGCCAGAGAGAAGTTTCTGGGCTTGGCCCAAGACAGCCAAACTCAGACTCTTTCAGAGCAGACACAGCAAAGGACACCTCAGTCAGGCAATGGAGAAACAGAGTTCAGTGAAGGCGAGGAGGAGCAGAGAAATGAGACAAGTCAGGTAAAGGCTCAGTCAGCTTCTTCAATGTGTTTTGGTTTTAATATAATGTCTCAGTTCCATGACTTTTTCATAGCGTGGCCATGATTATCATTAACCTAAAACCTATGTTTATAGTTTAGAAAATGACTGTACACCCATACTTCATTAACTTTTTTAAAAAAATAATGCTTTACATAAGTTGCTCAATTTAAAATATTATAATTGCTAAGTACTTTGTTAAACTGAGCAGTGGCTGCTTCACTGGTGAGTCTCGTCACACAGATGGACTCCAACTCCACAGTCTTGGACTGCAGCAAGTGTGTAGTCCTTGTTCAGTTCTGTGCTCAGTGCTGCAGGCACATGAACCAGTTCTCCACCTGCTACAAGTTATGGTTAGAGTAGCCTTCCCGCTCAAAGTAATCTCCAGAGCAGAGCAAAAACTACCATCGCCACCTGCAGTTCACTGTAGTGAAGGTGGAATAAGTCTGAAAGCAGGATGAGAGACTTGCTGGAAAGACACTGAGGACCGCCACAGTAGCAGCGTGGTCAGCCTGCAGGTGGAGAAACATAAGATGGGAAGGGTTATTTACAGCTTGTTAACAGCATCAAAATAAGAACAGGAGGATTGTCCACTAATAAATTGATGGAATGAAAAGACAGCAAATGTTAAAATGAGGTGCCAGATTTACATGACTAGCCTACCTAAGTAAAAATCGATGTGTGGAAAACACTGAAATGCTGTCCTGGTCTGTTCAACAGCTGTCACAGCAGCTTTCATGTACTGGGCTGCTTATTGAGTTCAGGCTGATCGCAGCCGTGGAGCTGTTTAACAGAAGTTTACTAATGGTCTTCTTTTATTTATTTTTTTCTGTTTACTACTTAATTTCTTTCACTTTCATTTGTCAGCCACAGTAGCCGCTCATTATCCAGTAATTTTCACAAGTATTTCATCTAGATGCAGTTCTGTCAGCACTCTACTCTTTAAGTGATGACAGTGGAGATAGTATTTGTAATGGTAATCAGAAGGGAAGAACTCGAACTGGACCTCAAGGTAGCAGTTAGATTGAGCTGATCACAGTGACACCTGCTGGAAGATGAGAGAATAGTCAAATATTTTCTTCTCTGTCAAGTAGTCCTAAATAATTGTGTGTAGTTTAAAAGGGTGTAAATAAGTTTCTTTAAAATATAATACAGTATTGAAGTAGTCAGTAGGAAGGACTCATGATGACTTTGACTAATAAAATGTGTCTCTCTTGGTCTCACAGGAGACTGAAGACAGCTCTGACAAACCCAGCCCTGACCAGACTCCTCTTCCTCATCTTGACAACGGAATATCAGTCCGCCATATCGTCACCGAGATCGAAGCCATATCCCACCCCACTTCCTCTCTTCCTGCTCCCTCCTCCTCATCGTCTTCATCACTCCCTCCATCCTCTCACAGTCTTCAGTTCATCCAACTGGAACACCAGGAGGAGGCAGAGTCTTCCAAAGTCACACACAGCCCTTCAACTCCACCTTCACACCCTTCGTCTCCCTCCGTGCTGCCCTGTGACTGGCCAGCAGGCTCTGTGAGGCGGGCCACCAAGCAGCTGGAACAGAAACTAAAGCAGGAACTGGAGATGGCAGCATCTCAGCGGTCTCCGTTGCATTCTCCCAGTGCTGAACACCCTCCTGTCCGCTCCCCCCTGCACCCTACAGAACAAAGGATCACTCAGGGAGAGAACATGGCTGTTTCTGCTAACTCTAAATCCAAAGATGAAGAGAAGCACACAGGGTCACAAACAGAGCTTCAAAAACTCGAATTCTCAGGCACAGACAACCTCCCTGACCCTTCATGTGCCCCGAACTCAAATATCAGCCAAGTCTCTGGTGCTATACCTGTCAGTGTGCACACATCCACAGATAGCCATATGCTGACATCACCACTGGCCTCTACTAGGCACTTATTAGCATCATCTCAAGATACCTCAGCCCAGTCTCAAAGACAGGGTCAGCTTCACAGCCAAAACCTTCAGGACTGTTCAAATCAAATGGCTTTGGATGGGGTGACATTGCAGGATTCAGACACAGATGAAAGTTCCCAGGGCAGGCGAGAGGGCTGCAGCCTCGGCTCTGATGCCCAGAGGAGGCTTGCCCGTGGCATCCAGGAGCTGGAGAGAATTCAGCAGACACTGAGAGAACTGCAGGCTTTTCTTCACGAGGGTGTTAGCCTGGAGTCGGCAGACAGTCAAGCACAACAACTGGGGCTGAGAGATGCTATGGACACAGAGCCAGGACATTATAAAGGGGCAAGTTCTGAAGAAAGCCTTCCAGGTCTGAAAGTGGGGCAGCAGTTCCCAGAGAGACAAGAGGGGAGGAGTTCTGTGGAGCCAGTAGGGTGGCATAGAGCCATGGAGCTCGAGGCTCGCATCCGCCAGGCAGGCCTCACCCCCCCTTCTCTCATGAAGAGATCGGCCTCCTTAGCTAAACTGGACTGTCTGGAGCTGTCCGCAAATGACCTCAGCAGCTTGGACCTGAGGACGCACACCAGGATGACATCATCACACTCCCAGGACTCTCCCTCCTTGTCACAGTCTCACCCGGACGACACCTGGAAGAAACAGAAAGTGCTGGCTCAGAACTCTTGTGTCGAAAGAACAAGTTTGTCCTGCGACGACACATCCCCCCCACCCCTCAGCCTCTCCTCCTCTTCCTTCTCTTCCTCCTCTTCCTCCACTAAAGGTGAAAGAGGAGAGAGGGAGGAGCCAGATAGCAACAGCAGCAGTAGCAGCGTGGTCCCTGCATCCCGTCAGCAGGGGAGAGGACACTCATCAAGACGTTCTCGCAAAGCATCTGAGAAAAAGCAGCAGCGAGCCGTCACTCTGCTATACAATACCATGTAACCTCAGTGCAATGGACTGGAACGGATGTGACTGGAGCTGTGTATATGTGTGAAAGAGGCTGCAAGATGTGTATGAGTGCTAGCAGGTCAGCTGTAGCCCCTGTGTATCCTCTAATGTATGTGTAATAGTATGCAAGACAAGAATGATGAGCATATGTTTGCATGTAAACCACTGGATGTGTTTGTTTAAACTGGAGTTCAGGTTTTTCTGTACAGTGATATGAATGTCCAGACTAAGACTGAACGCTGCATATGCACTCCGTTATATCAGTGCCCCTTTTAAAAAAGTGTGTGACCCTCGCTGCCTGTTCAGTTTCTAAAACTACACCCAGAGGGGCTTTTTCTCAAAACATGCACTTTACTGTTTAGATGAGTTTCTTTTATTTGAGATCTGTTTCTTACCCGGGGGAGGATTCTTTTGCACTGTTCTCAGTAGACGTGTCTGTGGGGTTTTGTTTCCAAAGCTGGCAGACATGTCTTTATCCAGATTTTTAATTAAACCAGGACAAAGCTGATTTGTTGTTGTTTTTTTATCATTATTATTATTATTATTATTATTATTATTATTTCAATGCTTTAGCAGTAAATAAATATGGTGAATTTGTTTTGACAGTAGTGAGTCTACTTTGTTCTGTTTAGTCTGTGCACTTCACCTCAACCACTTCCATTTAAGGAGAAGAAATGAGGTAAAATGTCTATCTTTTAAATTTACCACCACCTGCTGGCCAGGCTGACCTACACTTTAAAGCAAGCACTAGAGTAGAGAAACCTAAAGATTAGGAGAGGCCAAGGACGTATATTCTTACACGTCATCACATGGAGAACTAAACAATCTGTGGTCACATCTTCCCACTTTTAGTGATGTAAAATAAGTCCACAACTTAATAGAATCACGTTTTTATCTGTCACTTTTAACTGCGAGTAACTGAGCCTTTAAACATGTCAGTGCCAACTCCAGTGGGAAATGATCTCCATCAGTCTTCAGTGCAGCTTATTTTGGGCTGACATTTTACCTACTGTTTCATGTGGGTAATTAAACACTGAGATGTAGGCCACTGGAGCCCCTGCTGAGACACACACTCACAAATGAGGCAAAGGCTGACGTTAAAGGACTGAATCTGCCTTTAAAAAGATATGCTGGCGATAACTAAGACATCAAAACTCACAGGCTCAATATATTAAGACCAAAAAAACTCTTTTGTGGTTTAAGTGAATCAAGAGGAAAGCTGAGATCCCTCGACAATTTCACCAATTAAATCCACCTCAGTAGACACAGCAGAAGGCTTTAAAAAAAAGGACTTTTTATAACCCAGTGTGTGTTTATGAGGAGGGGAAATGTTAGGAACAGTGAGAAATAAAATCAGTGGAGCAGTAGCAAAGAGGAGGATTGGCATCCTTCCTCTTTGCATACTGATGCTCTGAACGCAACTTGTTTTATATCAGCAGCTCTTTACAAATTCACTTCACACACACTTGCAGCTTGGCACCTACACAGTCCTGTTATTTCTCAGAATGCACTCTGCTGGTTCACATATTTAATTTCCCCTTTTCTCTCTCTGTGTCCTCAGTGGTCTTTCTTAGAGGGTTTTACAGCCTCTAAGCTGCCCCTTTTCTCCCTTTCAAGCCTAAAATAACTACATGGGGGAAAAAATGACTTGGGCTCTGGGATTCCATGTCACAGGGACGATGATGGAGGTGGCAGCTGCTAAAAACAGATGTGCTCTCTCTGGTGCTGACTGACGCTGCAGCATTCCCCCAATCTCATGTGAAATAAATTGCTTTTGTCACCGTCCTCCACTGAAGAGGACCGGAAAACTAACTTGACAATGGAAAACTTCAGCGCAGGGTCAAGGGATTTAGAGCATTTGAAAGGATTAAGAAAAAAAAAAACACACTCGTATGTTGCCGCTGCAAAAGATTTTCTTTATTTGAATCATCTCAATTCACTTCCCAGCTTAGACCATGAAAACATCGTGCTCCATCTTGATTCTTTTGTAACATTTTTTAAAAAGTAAAAAATGAGTATTTTTAAATCAACCAGGCAAGCTTAAATATGATTTACAGAGGAAAGAGAGAGCGAGAGAGGTGGTATTCTCAGTTTGTGCTGATATTGGAGTGTGAAAGTTTTACATTTTATTCGAATAAATCCTTTAAAAAAAAAAAGAAAAGAAAACACAAGCTGTCCCTGCCCTCTTCATCGTTCACAACAAAACATCCCTCAGTGTTTGGCTCGGCTCCAGCCTTGCAATATTACCAACAATTCTAAGGAAAAAAAAAACTTTTTTGTTTGATTTTTTTACAGTCGATTTTGGTTTACAGCATTTTATTTTTGCGCTATGAAACTTCAAATTGCTGTGGGTAGCCTTTACAATAATTCTTCCACTCTGTGCAGGTCTTCAAAGCAAGTCAGACAAAATGAACCCCAACACGGGTGCAGACCATGCTGAAATAATGTACGTATAATGTACCGTGACTACACAGAAACACAAAAACCACCAGCTCATGTAAGGTAAGAAGACGCAAGAAGAGGTACAGAAAATTTCTTCTCTAGTACACAATCAACATACAAACCATTAGCAATTTCCTTTTATCAGTTTTATTAATAAACACGCTCGTTCACATACAGTATAGTTAGTACACCAAGTGTTCATCTGGGAGTCTCATTGTAGCTGTGCTCCTTGCAAGTTCAGCGTCAGGCTAAAACTAGACCTGACCTGGGTTTACTTTGTGCTCAAACTCAACATCCATTAACAGTCATATATGTGATCCACCCACAAGTACAGTAAATCTGGATTTTGTGCAAATTAAAAGAAGAAGAAGAAGAAACGTAGCAGTCCATTACTTTAAAAATTTTCATTAAAAACAGAGGAAGTCAGATTGTTTGTCCACATTCAGCTCAAATTGACCACCCTTTAATAAAGAAGGTGTTCTCCATACCACTGGTCCTGTCTTATCACTGCTCTTTACACACACAATTAAACAACCCAGTTAAGACTGAACACCACGCACTCAGTGGCAGAAGGACGCAGCGAGCGTGTGTGTTAGTGCTGGAGCAGTGAGTTGGCCTTGGGGGCACAAGGTGACCTTATTGGCTCGTGTGTTGAGCTGGTATTTAAACACGCGCGCACACTTGCAAACAGAAATCATTCATCCCAGGAGGAATTCCTCTTAAATTGTATTAGATGTAGGTTGTAAACTGGCACTGGTCAAGAAAGTACCATGTGGCACCAGATAGAGGAAACCCGTGTCCCTCTCTGGCTGCCTGAAGCCAGACAGCCGCAGAGATGGCTTCGTGGGAAAGGTCTGGCTAAGGCGATGGGCGAGACAGGCAGAGGGGATTTGATTGGACACCACTGCTAAGATGATGTTTTATTTCCAGCCACCTGCAGAATGTGCTTGAAGTTTTAGGGTATCAGCTCTGCCCTTCTCCTCCCACATTACCTAAGTCCAGACCCTCCCCCTGGCAGACCCTCACTTCTCCATGAGCGACAGCTGGATGATGCGCTGCAGCTCCTCCTCCTCTTGCTGCTGTCGAAGCTCCGCCTCTTGCTGCTCCCTGGCTGAGATCTCCATGGCGATGCGCAGCTGCTCATCGTAACTGCAGGTGGTTGGCTTCTTCTTGGAGGGGGTGGAGCAAAGGCTGGTAGGGGGGCGGGGCTTGTGCTGGGGTGTCCTGGGCCAAGTCATAGAGGGGAGAACCATGAAGTTTCATTAGACAAGGTGGTTGGCAACCTTTAGGAATATACAGTGGGTACGGAAGGTATTCAGACCCCTTTAAATTTTTCACTCTTTGTGTCATTGCAGCCATTTGCCAAAATCAAAAAAGTTCATTTTATTTCTCATTAATGTACACTCAGCACCCCATCTTGACAGAAAAAACCAGAAATGTAGAAATTTTTGCAAATTTATTAAAAAAGAAAAACTGAAATATCACATGGTCATAAGTATTCAGACCCTTTGCAGTGACACTCATATTTAACTCACATGCTGTCCATTTCTTCTGATCCTCCTTGAGATGGTTCTGCTCCTTCATTGGAGTCTGGCTGTGTTTAATGAAACTGATTGAACTTGATTAGGAAAGGCACACACCTGTGTATATAAGACCTTACAGCTCACAGTGCATGTCAGAGCAAATGAGAATCATGA
>VUQH01037195.1:6679-17737 GCA_015106775.1 Etroplus canarensis | reverse complement strand
TATGTTACACATATGTTAAAAACATGTTAGTCATAGGTTATTAATACGTTTTGGATACTCTAGACATTATCTCCATGTATGAGTAACGTGAGTCTCTGTATGCATAAAGTACTTGCAACATATGGTCCACATGAGCCATACACTGGCAAACGTCGCAGATTTTGTGCATGCTCAAAATTTTCCAGCGACCTCACCATACTACAACATGTACTGGTGTACTTCAGCATGCTCTTAACTTATACAAAACTTACCTAGAACTTAATCGACGCAGGCCAGCGTATTTGCAGATTTTTAACGCTTGTTAATTTGTCAAGGTGGGGACACAAGCCCCTCTCACCATGGAGGGTTGCGTGAGGAAGGGCATCCGGCATAAAAATCTCTGCCAAATTACCAATGCGGATTAATCTGCTCTGGCGACCCCTTGGTGGAGAATACAAGGGAGCAGCCGAAAGGTACAACAATTTGTCAAGGTGTGACAGGGGCTTAATTTCTAGCGTGCCCCAAACTTATTTCTAACCTGTGAGTCATGCTTTGAACATGTGTGTAACTAATAGCGAACTTAGCTCCTACGCACATTTATAAAGCATTTACACATATCTGACGTGCTAAAGACAACCACAGCACTCACTGAACGTGTTTCTAACCCACAGCTGCCTCATCTCTGTTGGAACCTGGATCATCACCATCATCACAGGGTGAGTGTGAGCATGAGGGTGATGATGGTTCCTCCTTGCTCCCACAGCCAGGAGATTCCTTGGCAGTGTTCTTTGAAATTTTCTTCAGCGTGACGGTGATGTTGATACTGCGAATCGTTGAGCAGCAGCCTATAGGCTATGACACGCTATGTATGTTGGGTAAAAGTTGTGAACACCGGCAGCACGCTAAGCCTTCGTTGGTATAAGTTATTTATAATTTATCAAAACATTCTATATAAGTATATGTTATGTAAATGTCCAAATTAAAAAAAAAATTGATAGTTTTAAGAAATTTTGGTACGTCAGCATATGCTGGCTAAATAATCAAGGTGTGACAGGACCATAAAGAGCAGCTTGAGAACACTGGAAATATTTTTTAACTCTCATTTAGTCTCACTGGAGACATATTTTATTTGATCTCTTTAGTTTATTCAGATGTTGAGAAATCTCTAAGCAAATCATTTAATTTTTACAGCTCATTCCAGTTCTTTCAATTGTCCTGCTCTTCTCAAGTACCACTGAAGGCTTCACTGATCTGTTAAAGCAGTATTTGCATGTATGGTTTGTGTTGAGTTTGATTTAGTCACTGGTTTTTTGATGTTACACCACATTTGCTTTACAAGGCCCAAATGACAGACTTGAAAGTATCTGGAAATAGTGCTAAAATATACTTGCAGGCAGAGTGCGATTCGCCCATCTGGTCTTCATGTCCCTGCCTCTGCTAAATTGTTTTTACCCACAGTGGGGACCACAATACAATCAGAAACTGACTTTTATGTTCAGCGCCGGTGATCCTGTGACTGTAGCAATGTCACTGCGTAGGGAGGATTATTCAGATCCCGTTCCATTCAGACTTTTCATTAAACTACCCAGCACTGCTGTTTCAGTGTGAAAAATACCTCCAGTTAAATAAAATAAAAATGAAAACAAGACTTACAAGAAAATCCTAGAAATATTCCTACTGAGTGGTAAAACATGCTGATCTTCTAGGCTACATCAGAATTCCTTACAAAGGTGAGTTCTGCAGCTTCTTATTTCAACTTGTTAAATTGCAGTTATGCAACGGGGCTGCTGTCTGTGACATCCCACAGTTAGAAAGCCTCACTACAAAGGGTGTCTCTGAAGAAACAATATGATGTGCATTTTTTGGGGCTTTGCAGCTGAAGGTGCAGCTGCTGTGATGGGCCAATAGAGAGGGGCAGCCACACTCCTGTGTTAGAACCTGTGGCCTAACTGATGCTGAAAAAACACGTTATAGATCTGGCTCATTTTCACATATTTATTGATTTTAAAGCTCCAAAAGGCTGCTGCTGATCTCAGTAAATGGAGCAGGGTCAGCTCCTTCTCTGGCTGGAGATTGGCAGGGATGTAGGTAAACGAAGGGCAAGGCATTGCAGGTAACACTTCACTGGAGAGCAGAAAGAAAATCTGTCCTGAAAGCAGAGGCAGAGTATTTGTGTTTTTTTTTAAAACTGATGGTACAAAATGAAATGGGAATTTAATTCTGGTTTGTTAAAATATTGCAATAATTATTTATCTTTTATCTAAGTACAGTGCACTATATGTTCATCTATCAATGTCATCCAGCCAGCTCTGGCTCATGGAATAGCAGCCTTCATATCAAAATGTGTGTAAACAATAGGCATTGGGAGGCAGCCAGACATGAGTCAGCTGATGAATGCAGCATTTTACACTGATTTCTATGGGAGTCAAATTGACCCCCCCTTGGCAGTTCTAGGTCGTAGTGTTTTTTGTTTTTTAAAAATCCAGAACAGCATTATCAACCCATTATAAATCCATTATAGGAAAAAAAAGGAAATGTGAGCTGATGAGGTTTTATTTTCACAGAGTTACGTGATTTTAAAATGCAGAGGACCCCCTTGGTGGTTCTAGTGTTAAAGCCCTAGTGCATGGTGATCTGCTCCCCCTGTCAGCACAACTGTATATCAAAGCAGCCGCACTAACTTTAACAGTATCCGCACTGGTGAGAAATCCATCCACTTTGATTTTTAGGGTATTAGGAGGGTAGCCCAAAACTGTATTTTGTACCAGACTGTAAATATGTTTTTTAATGCTGTAAAGTTGGGCATTTAACATGGGAGGCTATTAGGATGGATTCACTTTTGAAGCCAGCCTCAAGTGGCCACTCCAGGAACTGCATTTTTTTTGTCTGAAATGCATTTTAAAGGATTTGCTGCTGTCAAGAGTCTGGCTGTGTGGAGAGTGGATGAATTGTGGACCCAAAAGCAGGACTCAGGAGACATGGATAAAGAAACTAAAAGTGAGATTTAATAGCTGATGATTCTTAATGAAACAGAAAGCCAAAAAAAGTCCAAAATCTTGAAGCACTAGAAAACACAGAAAACACAGAGAACATGGAACCAGGGACACACACAGCATGAGGGACAACATGACGATGAACAAAGGAGTGGCAAGACTTTAGGCCCACAGCCAAAACTAACCAGGATAATGACAGATAGGAAGTAAAACTAAAACAAGCCACCAGGTACCAATGGCTGTAGAAAACATGGACCTAACATCTCCCCAAAAATGAAGCCAAAAATGTCTCTATCACCCCTTGCTGTGTGGATGCAGGATAGGTCCTAAGGTCAAACTAAAATGAAAAAGTCAGTTAGATAGGGTGACTCCACCCCAAATTGCTACTGCAAATTTTGGCTTGACTTTTGTAATAGGAGGAAGAGGAGCCATGTCATCTTTGTTTTCTACAGTATTGACAGGGACAAATAATTATCAAAGTAAAACAGGAAATACACAGACAAGAAAACTCACAAAGACAACATACAGGGAGGACACATGTGAATAAGGCAGCCTACCAACAAACAGAAACCATGCTAAAAGGTAAACTGAACAGTCTAAGAAACGACACGATCGGAACACAAAAGCCTCAGACCACGACAGCCGCTTGCTTTTAAGCAATAATTTACCTTCCTGACTTCAGCTGAATCCATCTTTTGTCCTTTCAAGAGTACCTGTTGGTCCGTTCATTCAAACACAACTTGTTAAGCCTCACTTTATTGTGACATTGTGCCATTTTAATTACCACTCCATAGAGAGCTTTCTTTTCCTAAATTAAATTGGATTTATATTTACAAGCACACAAAGAAATCAGCAAGAGCATGAAGCGCCTTATTGTCTTCTATGCCTCTGGCTCCTATCCGACTTTAGGTATGACTAAGAAGCTATATTAGTAAAGCTAATAAGAAAGTCTTTCCATACATGGCATGTAAAGTTAGATGCTTGAGTAAATCAGGCTTTTACAATATACGAGTTTCCTTTATGTTAGCTGCAAACCTTTGCGTCTGCAGTATGCACAGAGTGTATTAGGAAACAGAAATAACTTTACAGAATAAGCCTTCAGTAATGGACTGAACAGCAAAGTAATATTTTATTTAAAACTAAGCCATTGCAGAGTTGAACTTCATCACTCATGCATGCAGATGATTAAAATAGTATCTGCTCTTTATCCATAACTTTAATACAATTCATTTAGGCATATAAATGGTTTTTAGAGGAAATCTTTATAGCCCCCTTAGAGAATTATATTTTTTTTTTCTTGTATCCCTCCTAGGGGATATCAGAGCCAATAAATCCAGCTTTATTTATTGAGCATATACTGAATGAAATTTTAAACAGAAAGAGCACCCCCTTGTATGGATAGGAGATTAGGAAAATTATTACTTTGAATAATAAAAGAAAGAAAGATTTTTAGGTACATAAACTGACAGCTTGTATATGGATTAAAGGGACATTTTCTACACTTACAACACTACCCTGTCATTACAGGGATATATCTATGGAATACAGCTCAAATTCACTGATGGAAGTCAGTTGGATGTGCTGAAAGCGTGGGCTGCTGAGCTTGTGTCACTGCTTTTGTGAGTGTGTGGTGATCAGCATGTGACAGAGTTTATGATCCCTACACCGTCTGCTAAGAGGTTACTCTCAAGATAAGTGCACTCAGTGCACTAAGGGCCCAAAGTGCCGTGACCACTTCTGCACTTGAGATAACTCTGACTCTTACAGAAAGGTCAAGGTGAAGCCAAGATGAAAAAAAAAATCATTTCAAACCCAAAGGAACAAAAACTCTAAATAAATGGAGTTCAGGTGAGACTTTAATACCTCAAAAAAGGGAAGTTGTAGCTTGACAAATAACTGTCCCTCTTTCAAAATGGAAATGAACATGCATCTCCAGCTAGAAAACAATGTGATTAAACAGCCTGAATAAAACAAACATGATGTGCTCAAGTCATGGCTGCAACATCTGTTTCTCTGAAAGTTAGTTTCATTTCATTTCAATTTAATAAGCTGCTGCTGTTGTTGTTTTTCTCCATTTTGTGTATATTTCTTAGACCTACGGCATATCTGATGGGTGTGTTGTTTTATGAAAAAAATCAATTCTGTTTTGACAGGTCATCACTCATCACTAATGTCACCATTTGTCCCACTTGGTACTGCATAGCACATCCCTTGACCAGCACATTGTTGCATTTAAATATTTTTTCTACAAGCGTCATTCAACCATTCTCACCAAAAGTCATACAGCACTTTATTCTATGCCTTTGGTGGGTTCTAACTTTCATGTACATTAGGACAAATTTGGAGTTCAGTATCTTTCCCAAGGGCACTTCAGCAAGGGTACTGGGGAGCAAGAGAACAAAGTGCACACTGCAAAGTGCACAAAGTTGTGCAGATTTCTCCCCATCTGCTCTGTCACAAACTGACCTTTAACCTACTTTGGAAACATTTGGCCAACATGATTGAATCATTGCCTCAACAACCTAAGGTATATTCATTCTGAACTATTCTTAGACACCACAGTACACCATCCAGCTAATTAGGTTGTAATGAGTGTCTAATTGAAGGGGTAAAAAGCTAACTGAAGGAGTAAAAATCTGCAAGCAGCAGATTTCATATTACTGAAGTAATTATTAATTTACTGAAAATAATTTATTACATATTATTGTTTTATTATGTACCAATTACAAGGTATGCAAAATTTTGATTTGGGGTTGAGATCACCTAAATGTTTGAATCTAGAAAGAAGGTGGCAGGTAGAATGGTGAATCAGAATCAAAATCAGAATACTTTATTAATTCCAAGTGGGAAATTTAATTGGGAAGATGTAAGGAGCAGAGGTAGTGAAGGTGGATGAATTTAAATATCTGGGGTCAACCATCCAAAGCAATGGACAGAGCACAAGAGAGGTGATGAAGAGAGTGCAGGCAGGGTGGAGTGGGTGGAGGCAGGTGTCAGGGGTTCTTTGTGACAGAAGGATAGCAGCAAGAGTGAAAGAGATGGTTTACAAGACAGCAGTGAGACCTGCGATGATGTATGGTTTGGAGACAGTGGTACTGACAAAAAGACAGGAGGCAGAGCTGGAGGTGGCAGAATTGAAGATGCTGAGATTTTCCCTGGGAGTGACCAGGATGGACAGGATTAGAAATGATTACATCAGAGGGACAGCTCATGCTGAGAAGTTTGGAGATGGCGAAGCAAGGTGGAGATGGTTTGGACATATTCAGAGGAGGGATAGTGGATATATTGGACAACGGATGTTAAATATAGAGCTGGTAGGCAGGAGGAAAAGACCACAGAAAAGGTTGATGGATGTAGTGAAGGAGGACATGCAGAGGGTTGGTGTGAGGGAAGATGATGTAAGGGATAGAATGAGATGGGGGCAGATGATCTGCTGTTAATGACCCCTAACAGCAGGAAGCACAAGTAGCTTTAATTTACAATAAACCAGGAAAACTGCATTAAAATAAACTAATTTTCACTTCTTCTGTGCCACTATTTTTTCCATGCCATCTATGCCCAAGCTTTAACTTATATAGATTATTGGTATTTATTTATCAAAATTCCAGACCGTGTCCCACCTTGTCCCATATAAATATACTCTTTGTCCCACATGTAGTTTGTTTGGATCTGGTCACTCTTCTAAGGAATCATTGTAAAACAATTCTACACTTTTATTTAACGCCAGACAGTTTAAAGGAATGGAATGCAAACTATTGGCTAAAATAATGGGGAATAGTCTGCGATAGGGGTTGACAAAAATAAAGGTCCGCCTTTAACCTATACTACATTACCCGTAAGGCAATGCGTGCAAACTTTCCTACGGCAAGCAAGAAGACTTCGCGGATTTTTTTCCTCTGACAGAAAACAGCGTGTAGATTGTGAAGTCGAAGTTTAAACACAAAACGTTTTGTTTTTAAAGGTGCCAGTTTAATAAAGTACCGCGACGGTTTGAACTTTTGGGACTTTATTCGTACCGACTTCAGCAGCGACAGCTCAGGCGGAAGAGTTTGCCGAAGTTAGCCGCAGTGCTAAAAACAGCTGGCAGTGAAAGCTAAACACGACTGTAGCTGGCGGTGTGTGTAAAGTTATCCATGCAGCTTGTTTGTAGTGGAAGCTGCTGGATCTATCGGGACGTCTTTAGACAAATGTGTCAACAGTAAAATATGCGCGACCATGGTGGTCCTGAGAGAGGGGATGTGTCCTGGACTGGATGCGGATTTGCTGCGTGAGCTGCGTGCTGCTGATGTTAAAACAGGTGAGTTTGTGGGGGTTTTTTTGAGGGTGGTCAAAGACAAGTGTCAAAGTATAAGTAACAAAGCTGGTTTCTTGCTTTCACAGTGGAGGACCTGGTTTCATCAGACTTAGAGGCGCTTGCCCAGAAATGCTCTGTCTCCTATAAGGTATGTGGGCCATTTTGTAGTCAACTACAGCAGACTGAACTGTCAGTTTCCAGTGTACTCAGCATATCACACACACTAAATCGAGGTGCTGCCTCGAAATGACCCCCTTATCATCTTCTTCCACTTGTCCAATTCAGGGTCGCTGGAGCCTATCCCAGCAATCATAGGGTGAAAGGTGGGGTACACTTTGGACAGGTTGCCAGTCTGTTGCAGAACCAACACAGAGCGACAAACAACCGTTCATGCACACATTCACACCTATGGTCAATTTAGAATTGCCAATTAACCTAATCCCCATTGCATGTTTTTGGAGTGTGGGAGGAAGCTGGAGCACCCGGAGAGAGCCCACGCAAACACGGGGAGAACATGCAAACTCCACACAGAAGGGTCAAGGGCAGCTGGCTTTTGGATTTGAACGCGGCAACAGTTCTAACCACCGCGACACCGTGCTCCCCCCGTTATAAACCAGTGACTCTCAAACTATTTTTGGCTTTTCCCACTTCAGAAGCTGGAACAATGTTTGCCCCCCAATTTCATTGATCACCAATGTTTCAAAACAGATCCACATTGAATTTTACTCAAATAATAGTGAATATTATCAGTGCATTAGTATCAGCAAACTTTTATTTGTTTCTTTTTCATATTAAAACCACAATTATTTACCAAAGTTTCTCTTAATATTTTTCACCTGGTTGCACAAGGAGTAGAGGTAGTGAAGGTGGATGAGTTTAAATACCTGGGGTCAACCATCCAGAGCGATGGTAGAGTTCACAAGAGAGGTGATGAAGAGAGTGCAGGCAGGGTGGAGTGGGTGGACACAGGTGTCAGGGGTGTTTTGTGACAGACGCAGCAAGAGTGAAAGGGAAGGTTTACAAGACAGCAGTGAGACCTGCTATGATGTATGGTTTGGAGACAGTGGTACTGACAAAAAGAGAGGCGGTAGAGCTGGTGGTGGCAGAATTGAAGATGCTGAGATTTTCCCTGGGAGTGACCGGGATGGACAGGGTTAGAAATGAGTACATCTAAGGGGGCAACTCAGGATAAGCGGTTTGGATATAAAGGAAAGGATGGCATTGTTTGGACATGTTCAGAAGAAGTATAGTGGATATATTTGACAAAGGATGTTGAGGATGGAGCTGCCACGCAAGAGGAAAAGAGAAAGACCACAGAAAAGGTTGATGGATGTAGTGAAGGAGGACGCGCAGAAGGTTGGTGTGAGGGAAGAGAATGTAAGAGACAGAGTGAGATGGAGGCAGATGAGCCACTGTTGCAGCCTCTAATGGGACCTTCCAAAAGAAGAAGAACGCTGCAACCCACTAGCGGTGCCCGCTCCACCGTTTGAGATCCACTGCCCTAATTCAAACATATTTACCTGTTACATTGGTGTAGAGACCATATAAAATATGATAGAATTTTGAAATAATGGGTTTATATGAACGTAATCCCAGTGAGCCAAAAGCATAGGAAATGAACATGATAGCCTCCCTTTGAATTAAAACAGAAATCACCCACATTTTATACTTGGCATAAACTCTGTAGAGTGGGATGGGCAAAATCGTGTGGAGCTTAGACACAGTTTCTCCCACATGCAACGAATGGGTTTCCCATCATGTAAGTGGTTTGTATTACATGGGATCCAGTTTATTTATTTTTTTAAAATCATCCACAATGGAAATAGACCTCTCATCAGGTACATTATATACAGTCATGCAAAACGTTTTCAAAACACGCTATGCAGTCATGTGAAAAACTAAGTACACCTCATGATTCAGTAGTTTGCAGAACCACCTTTAGTAGACAGAACTTGAAGTAAAGGTTTTCTGTGTGACTTTATCGGTCTCTCACATCATTGTGGAGGGATTTGGCCCACTCGTTGCTTCAGTTCCTTGAAGTTTGCCGGCATTTGTTTATGCACACCAAAGCATTTCACTCAGGTTGAGGTTTAGACTTTTGCTGGGCTGTTTTCAGCCATGCTGTCATACCTCTGATGGTGTGCTTGGGATCCTGTTGCATGACCCATTTTCAGCCAAGCTGTAGAAGACAGATGGCATCACATTTGACTCTAAAAAAAAAAAAAAAATGTACCTTCCGCTGCTTCCTTCATTAATCCACATTGGTAATTTGGCAGAGGTTTTACGCCGAAAGCCCTTTCCTGACATAACCCACCATGGGGAGAGGGGCTTGTGTCCCCACCTGGAATCAAACCAAGGACCTTTTGCGTGTAAGGTGAATGTGTAAATGGCTTCACTGCAGGAACATTCTCGTATTTAACTCTAGAATACTTACTTTAACTCATTTTTATTAACAAATAACAAACCACTTGTGCAGCGCCTTTTACAATTTCACTGCTGACATATTTACAATTCTTATGCCAATTTACATCACTAGGAATTTTCCTTAACAGAAACACACACACACACATAAACAGACAGTAAATTGCGAAACATCAAGGTGATACATAAAATAACTTCACAAGACCCTCTAGACACAGACTCACACTTTATTATTGTTTAAGTAATGTAACGGCAGGTCTCCGTCTTTTGATGAATAAGTCCTTCTGAAGTTGTAAGGAGTATGTTTTTCGTTCCATCGAATAGATTCCCCAGACCTTATCCAACCACATGTGAGAAGTGGGAGGATCGGGTTTTAACCATCTAATTGTGATGCATTTAGTTGCTGCTGTCAAGAGTATTCGTATCAAATATTTACCAGCACACCCCTCAAATCCACCTGGGATCAACCCAAGCGATGCAACCTTAGGCGCTTTTACAAGGGTTTGGTGGAATATCTTCTTGAGAACATCAAAAGCATTATTCCAGAATGCATCAAATTTTGGACATAACCGTAACATGTGCGTATAGGTCTCTAGTTGTGTGCCACATTTTCTCCAACACATATTTGCATGTCTCAGGTGAATTTTTGCCACTGTTTCTGGTGTTCTGAAAAGCCTAATTATTACCTTTCATTTAAATTCCCTCCATGAATTTGAGTTTGTTACCCTGTGTGCTTCACTGCGTATTTCTTCCCATTCATCTAGAGTTACTTCTGTGTGTAATTCACCTTCCCACTTACTTTTTATCTGTAGTGTTTTCAGTTATGGATTGAAAACTATTGTATAGGCTTATGTGTTTTTCACTTCCATTTCCTTTATAGATTTTTAAACGGTGCCTTTCAGTTGGATTAAGATGCATGAGTTGAAAAAAGTTATGCTGTCTTTCAGCTGTTCAAATAACTTAATACTAACATTATTATGAAGTTGATATTATTTGGAGAGACAACGTTCAGACCATTTTGTTGAAGTTTGCATTCATATGTGAAGGAATGAAATCCTGCATCAATCCTGTATCTGAAAGAGTATAGATTACTTTAGGTAATCTATACTCTTTAATGTCAGCTCCTTGATGTCAGCTCTGGTCATTATGCAAATGTACTGTTTATAAGGTTGGGGAGACTTGCAGTCAGTTGAGACTGAAGAAGTCACTTGGATGAGTGATGAAACATTTCTCCCATGGAAACTTTACGTCCAGATGAACAGAATCAACTTTGGAAGTTTTACCTACCTGGATGATTGAGCATGCATCAAGACGTTCTGTGTATAGTTTACCACACCTTGACGTTCTATACCTTTCAAAGTAAAAGCATTA
>VUQH01037194.1:0-10370 GCA_015106775.1 Etroplus canarensis | reverse complement strand
CCCTAACGGGAGCAGCCGAAAGAAGAAGAAGAAGTTGTTATTTAATGCTAATTTCTGTACTTCATCCTTGTTTTAATGTCTACTTATGTGCAGACTGAGAACCTCAGTACTAACTATTTGATTTAAGTGTTAAATTGATTTGGTCCTACTAATAAATCAAAAAGCTAGGGTAGACATAATTATGTAGACACAAACACTAGAGTACAATGTATGTTAGTCATCTATATTCAATATAAGATGGTAAATTTTAGATCAGTACAGGGGGAAACTGTTTCAGTCTGAAGCAACAGTCAAAATGTTATCAAAATGTTACCACAATTTTTTAATTTTGTAAACTAATCATTTTCTTTCTTTCATCTGTCTCCATCTCACCCTATCCCTTATCTTCGTCACACCAACCCTCTGCATGTGCTCCTTCGCTACATCTATGAATCTTCTCTGTGGTCCTCCTCTTCTCCTCCTTCCTGGCAGCTCCATCTTCAACATCCTTTGTCCAATATATCCTCTATCCCTCCTCTGAACGTGTTTAAACCATCTCAGCCTTGTCTCTCTGACTTTTGTTTCCAAACTGCTAAACTTGTGCTGCTACAAATGCTAATAAACAAGTTGAATCCATACAGTAAGCATTGTAGTTAGGTGTTCAAAGCACTAGACAAAAGGGGGAAAAGTTGTAAAAAGAACTGCAGAACCAGGGTTATTTTTGATCCAAATTTAAGTCATAGTTTAATGCCATTTGGAGGAAAAACATTTGCCACAACAGATACTTCATTTTGTATTTATTAATATTTATTCTTTTTAATTCCATTATTTAATTTTATTTTTGTATCTATCCTTTGCAAAAATTCGCCTTGTCATTGAATGTGTGGGTTTTGCACCATTCAGAAACTAAAGATGGAAATGTTAACTGAACTAGTGATGTTTCCTTAAAACAGGCTATAAGGTAAAGTCCGTTGGGCTTTTACACCCGAGCCTAAAAGGTTCATCGGGCCAGAGCTTAGCCCCGGTTTCTGTAGCATGAAGCGACTTAGAAGTTAGACTCCTCCTGGATGGGACGCTGGTCCATCGCAGGTTACCTTCCCAGTATTTTACTGGTACCCATTTTTTACTGCTGGGTGGACAGAGGCACACTTGTGGTTGGGACCTTGCCTAAGAGTCTTGGCACGGTGGGGGTCTGACCAGGACCACAACCTCTCGATCATGAGCCTGGCACCTTAACCATTACACCACCGCCCCCACTAAAACAGGCTGTCCTTGTGTATAATTAAACTGGTGTATGAACCTTTTCATAACTCCTCCATAAAAATGAAAAAAAAAGAATAAACAGTTCAATATACAAAGTTGTATTCACACAGTAGACCAGAATCTTATACCATGGCTTTATTTGTTATTCTGAACAAAGAAAAAGACATGTACACAGCCACTGAAAAACTAAACACTATACATTTTAATAATTTGACAGAAATTTCTTTTCATCTAAATATGATCATAAATCATAAAAGACTCACTTGCTATTCAAATGGTCAATGAAATCTATGAAAGTGGGGTAGTGGCAGCAAAACGCTTCTAGCAAGGGATTATCTGGCAAATCCATGTGACCTTTTTGCAACACACATTCTAAATAGTGTTTTTTTTATTATCACTACATAAATAAGTGGACAGTCAACAAGCACTTGCTCTGAACAGTGAAGAATATAGCAAGGGTTTCCCTCAAGTCTGTAAAATCAGTTTATATTACACTAATTGCTGACTGGTTGCATGCACAAAACACATGAAATTAATATACAAAAACATGGCAATAACTCCTCAGCCAACAGCATTCCATATTTATACTGATGATAAACATATTAAAATAAATTAAATTTGCTTGCATTTATTGTCTTGTACTGTTTCTTGTATTTAATGCTGATGACACAAGCTATTATAGTTTCTTTTATTTGCAATTCCAGACATGATTGTGTCATTATTTTCCCATCTTACTTAAAAAAGAAAACAGCTTATTCTCAGTCAAAGCAGTTCCACTGCTACCTTTACTCATCTCCTGGCTGTACTTTATTAATGTGCTTTGTATGTTAGAAATGGCGTCATTATTTTCCTGACACGGCAGCAATCCAGGTATTCTCTCATGGTAGAAAACACTGACATGCAACACAATATTAGAGAAATCATCATTCCATGTTCTCATTGAGGCTACATACTTGACTTCATGTGTGTGATGCATCAAAACCAGAATGACAGGTTTGGTCTTGTCTATAGAAAACAAATGAGAGAAGATTATTAGTGCGACAAAGAGGCCTGTTCCCAAAAAGCTTAAAATGGAAAAGTGTTAAAATAAAAGATAAAAGTTTAGAGGGCCACAGATTTTTTTGTACCATATAAACTTTTGACAATACTTTCTTTTTAAAATCACATCATTATTATGACCAATTTAAGGCCATATTCTCAAAACTGTAAAAAAAATTAAGAATTTGACTGAACTCTGCAATTTGCCATTTACCATAGATGACCAGATGATTTATTTCTCTTACCTGTGACTTCGCTCATGGCTGCCTGGACATCTATCCCAACACGTGAAACAATAGGACAGAAGACAATGATGATCTGGCAATCCTGATTGCTTTGGCTTTGCTCCTGATTGACCAAAACTAAATCAGGCTTCAAAAATGAACCCTTTATTTTGTCCAGTAGCTGCTGATGGGCATCAAAAGTTACACCGCTGACCACCATTTTGTATATTACTGTGATGATTAAAAAAAATGTTAGAGTTAGACATCTACATGAGCAAATTAACCACAAGGTAAAATAAAATGAGACTTCTAGAAATAAAGTGATTGACCTCAGTGAAATGATGAACTTAGCAAACCCAACAATAGCATTTAAATCTATTTCAATACAGATCATTCTGAGTTACAGCTCTACCTAAAAGGTCAATAATGGTAAATGAGGAAATGAGAAAATGGTGAAAAAATGATAAATGGGGATATATCAGAAAGATCTTGTCTTTAGAATTAAAAAAAAGAAAGTGAGATTTATATTGGTTTTTTGTTGATGGATATCAGTTTGGCTGCTGTGGTACTTCACTGGACCAGGGTTAACTGACATACTGACATAACTGACAAAGACCCTGTTAGGTACTATGGCATAATTCACATCCAAATCTCATAAAATATTAGAAATTTTTTAAAAATAAGATCATTAAAAGAAAAGCTTTTGAAAGGACATGCTTATCCTGGAACCATTCGAAGAGCCTAAGTTAAAATATTCTAAATTCACAAGAGATTTTTCCAAAAGCCTCCTTTAACAGAGTACAGGACCACTGGCGGCAACAGATGGTCGTACTGTACTGTAGGTGTCAAACAGCGGCTGTAGAATACATGGACACTCCCCACAAACAGATATAGGCCAGACTGACAATCAGGAGGCAGCAGTGGCCCATGACCATGAATGGCTGGGAACTAGAGGGCCACTGATGTGACACTGCCTCAATACTTGCCTGTGGCAGTTGTAGGCCCCTGTGGAGAGGTGCCAATCATACAGTTAGGCCTCAATTTTACAGCATCAACTTAGTAATTCAAAAGCACAGTGTTTGCCCCACATTTGGTTTGTTGGGATCTGGTCAATCTGATTTATATAAATAGCCTACAAGTACTGTATGCCATGTATACCTTAGAATTTGTGGGGATGGATATCAGTTTGGCAACTGTGGTGCGTCAATGGACCAGATTCAGCTGAGGTACTTGGCAAAGACCCTGTTACCTACTCCAAATCTTGTAAAATCTTTTTTTTAATGTAAAAAGTCATATCAAAAGAAACAAGGTTCTGTAACAAGCTGTTTACAAAAGCTTCCTTTAACAGATTACAGGACCACAGCCATGTCACAACATGTAGACACAGGTGTCAAATAGCTTGTGGTAGGCCTGGTTCCAGGATGAAGTGGCTGATGGTGTGGGGGAAAATTTTTCCTGCAAGGAGAAGTGTTTGACCTACATGGCATTTTTTCAGTTTTGTTTTTTGATGTTTAAAAATGTTCAGCTGAAATTGAAATGAAATATAACTACGATATAAAACGATATTAAAATAATGAGACAGTAATATGAGACAATCATACATTACAGTGTAAAGTGATATTTACCTTGTCTTTTCTCTTGATTGTACAAGTTCAGCCCCAAATTCAATAGGCTACTGCCACTTGTACCTGCTAAACAGTGTGTCAGATAAAACAGCATTAAGAACTTAGCAAAAATAACAAATGCACTCTAATCAATTTCAATACAGACCATTCTGAGTTACAGCTCCACTAAAAAGTGAATACTCTAATATGAATAATGACACTTATACATTAAGAAATAATGATAAATGAGGATACATCAGAAAGACATATAAGTTGTTAGAGTATAAAAGAAAGTGGGATTTACATTGGGCTTCTTGTTGATGGATATCACTTTGGCTATAGTATGATGGATTTAGCCATACAAAAATCTCTTAAATGTGGGACACATCAAATTGCTAATGTGTCCCACACTGTCCCACACAAACACAATGTTTGCCCCACATTTATTTTTTGTTGGGATCTGGTCAATCTGATTTATATAAATAGCCTACAATTACTATACGCTATGTATAAATTGGAATTTGTGGGGATGGATATCAGTTTAGCTACTGTGGTGCTTCAATGGACCAGATTCAGCTGGGGTACTTGGCAAAGACCCTGTTACGTACTCCACATCAGAAAGCCATATGTGTTGTTGGAGTGTAAAAGAAAAGCAAGTGAGATTTACCTTGGGCTTCTTGTTGATGCATATCACCTTGGCTGCCGTGGTGCTGTTGACCAGGGTCAGCTGTGGTACTTGACAAAGACCCTGCTAGGTACAATGGCATAACCCACTTATTTATCCCAAATCTCATAAAATTGTAGAAATAGATTTTTTAAAAAATATTAAAAGAAAACATATGTAAGGCTAGCTGGTTGCACAAAGTGACTGAGGTTAGAAATCAGACAAAATTTCATTACAGTATGATGGATTTAACCATACAAAAATCTCTTAAATGTGGGCTGTTTGTTGATGGATATCAGTTTGGCTGCTTTGGTCTTCAATTGGATAAGCGTGAGCTGAGGTACTTGGCAAAAACCCTGCTAGGTACAGTGGAAAAATACACATACTCATGCCAAATCTTGTAAAATCCTTTAAAAATATGTAAAACGTTATATTAAAAAATTATATGTAGGGTTTTTCTGAGCAAATGTTTAGTTAACTATGAGAACAGTATGTGTTAAATTATTTAATATTCAAAGTTCACAAGATTTTTCCAAAAGCCTCCTTTACCAGAGTACAGGACAGCAGGTGGAAACAGCTGGTCGTACTGTAGGTGTCAGACAATGACTGTAGGTAACATGGATGATGTGTCTCTATTCTCTCCTACTTTATAAAAGTGAAGCCATACTTTCCTAATTACAGTATGGGAGCTGCCGTTTTGCAGTTTTGGAGCCAATACACATTTGAGGTGGATATCTAAGGCTATGTTCACACCGTAGGCAAAAGTGGCTCAAATCAGATTTCTTTCCCATATGTGACACTAATCTCATATTTTTATGACAATCTGGACAGCACAAATCCAATTTTTTGAAATTGGATTCAGGCCACTTTCCTATGTGATCCTAAATCGGATATGTATCGGATGTTTTTCAAAGCGACCTAAATCTGAATAGCCATGTCACATTGTTTAAACTTTTATGTTACTGAAGTGAGACGAAAGTCATAATTCTGTACCAGAGGAGGTGAGACATAGCAAGATCAAATGTAAACAATGGACAAAACAAGCATGACAGACAGCGCTGATTGAGATAGTCAGTGGAAAGAATGTGAGGTTTTACACACACGCTGATGTGTGTAGCATCCATAATTACTTCCGTAAACACAGCCAGCCGCGCATGATGTCACTTCAGGGCCATAGGCTGTTAACACTGGAGTGGTCGCACTTAAATTATAACATGAACAACCATGCAAAATTGCATCTCAGCAAAAAATCAGAATTGAGCATTAAGACCTGCAGTGTGAACGTAGCCTAACTTCCACCGACACGGATAGAACAATTCCCTACTTTTCCTTTTCAATGTATTACTGTCTCTGTAATGTATATGTTTCCACATTTGTCTTGCACACAAAATATCCCTGTTTCAAGCCCACGTGGAAACACAAGCCCCTTCTGAGGGCTGTGTTAGGAAAGACATCCAACATTAAATCTGTATCAAATTATCTGTGCGGATTCATCAGATGTGGCGACCCCATGGAGAAATACATGGGGCCAGCTGAAGGTATTCACTCTAAGCCATGTCTAAAATAACTGGGGCATGTTATAACAGGCTGTTTTTTTTGGTAGGAACATAAATCAGACAAAATTTCATGAGAATATGTTGGTTTTAACACTGCAATATTCTCTTACAGACTAAATAACATCATTTTTGCTACATGAAACTTAATCTAAGAGGAAAAACACCCTCATACCCTCCCTTGGGACCTGGTCTAGTCTGTGGTATGCAAAACCACCAAGTTTTCACAACAGTAAATTTTAAAATTGTGTTTAATTTGGACTGTCTCCATCAAAAGCTGAATGTCCTGGGCTAACATTCACATGAAAAACAGAATAAATATCATCTAAATTCCTTAATTTTAAACTTTAAAATAATAAAATCAATTATAAACCAAACCATAATCTTTTTCTGGGTCTTGGGGTGGTCGAGTTTTCTTGATGTCCTCCAGCAGATTGATATGTCCGTCAAGAAAATTCTGCACATTACTCATTTGGGTCTTCAAGTCCTTCAGGAGCTTAAGGTAGTCAACCAAGATGCCATTGCTGGTTAGAGCAGCTGAATGGTAAGTATAATGTCTGTATTAGAATCTGCGTGTCATTTTTTTATGACCGCCCTAAACAACTCCTAAAATAGTCTCAGTACAAAGACAAAACAAAAATATCCATCAGATACAGAAGCGAAAGTACAACCGCTAGCAGACCTGTACTTACCCCTGAGAAATTCATCTGGGATGAAACCTTTCAGGTCTTTAAATATCTCATCAATTGATTTCTGCAACAAACAAAAACAAAGAATCCTAATTAAAATTGTCTGTGTGTATTCTGTCCATATTGGGATCTCTATCCTGTCAGTCATATAGCATATCTGTACTCACTATTTCACTTGCTCACCTGTTTGTGTATTATATGAAAGATTTCCTTTCTCAGCTTTAAATTTTTAACTCCAGGAATCAGTTCATGTAGGTCCTCTCGAGTCAGTGACCGGATCTCTGAGTCAGTGCAAAAACCTGCCTCTGAAACAAAAAGTGTGTTACTGGGAAAGCATGAAATACTAATTTAGTTAGTAAAGATTCCCTTTGTGTTTTGGATTTTTCTCATTCGTTTCTATAACTGTGGTCCAGGTGCCTTTGATGAAAGACATCTCAATACCGATTTGTAGTACAAACCACGAAAGATCCCTAGTTCGATGCCAGGTTGGAACACAAATCCTAACAATGGAGGGTTGCGTACGGAAGGACATCCGGCGTAAAAACCACTACCAAAATGACGCTGATTAATCCCCTGTCGCAACCCCTTGGAGAGAATACAAGGGAGGCGCCGAAAGCCCCCACACACACATCCCGCGACTAAATTGACATTTTATTTGGTGGTTTAGGTTAAATGCTCCAAAAAAAAAAAAAAAACCCAAAAAACATTGTCACTTACGTTTCAGTGTATCTGCTGCTTCTTTATTCTTGTCCTTTATGTTCTCAAACAAAAGACTCATGATTTTACCTGTAGAAAACAAGATCATAATCAGAAACTTCTGTCCTCCTGTTGTGTTGAAAAGACATCTGAGGGATTCAGAAACGAACCTGCTGAGCAAGCTGAGCCTGAAAGCGCAAAAGTAAAGATGCTGGGATGAAACAGCCTGTTAGAGATTATTGGTATTTCTGTTCGTATTTTCGTCGTATTTGCTTCCTCCTACAGTCAAGAGAAAGTGAAACTTAATTGCTTGAATTGTTTGGTCGCTCTGTGACGTGTGGAGGCTTCAAGCAATCATTGGTGGTTGGAGCAGATGAAGAGGTCGTAGCCCCGCCTCCCACAACAAGTAAAAAAACTATCCAAAGTCCCTCCCCATGTAAAATATACGTACTTTTACATTAAAATATATTTTTCTGCATATTTTTTGCACCAGGATCAGGAGGAACATAATGTAATGTCTCTCATCTGTTAAACTGTTTTTACCCAAGAACAGTCTACATCACAGTTGGTTAAAGAAGTTATTTGTCTAATGGCATTAGGTTTCGGTTACAGGGTCAAATTAACAGAGCTCAGCATGTTAACAGTTGGCAAAACCAGCAGGGTGCAGCAGCGTGCAGTGTTCACTGCCACAGTGCAAGACTTCAAAATGCTCCTTAATCCACATATCTAATCAGCCAGTCACATGGCAGCAACTCAGTGTATTGAAAAATGTAAACATAACCAGGACGACAATACTGAGCATAAGAATAGAGAGAAAAGATGATACAGTATAAGTGACTTTGAACATGTTGTGGCTGGTCTGAGAAAGTGCTGATCTACTCGGATTTCCCCAGCATCTCTAGGTTTGACAGGGAATGTCCAAAAAGAAAGCAAAATACCCAGTGAGTAGTAGTTCTCTGGGTGAAAATGCTTTCTTGATGCCAAAGGTAAGAGGAAAATGTCCAGACTGCTTTGATCAGAGGGCAACAGTATTTCAAATAACCACTGTTTACAACCAAGGTATGCAGAAGGCATCTCTGGACACAACACATCAAACCTTGAAGCAGATGGGCAACATCAGCAGAAGCTCACAGCAGATGCCACTCCTGCCAGCTAAGAGCAGGAAACTGAAGCTATAAATGACATCGCTCACCAAAACTGGACAATCGAAGATTAGAAAAAACATTGCCATTGTTAATTTCTGCAGCAACATTCAGCGAATGGGGTCAGAATTTGGCATAAAAACACAAAAGCATAGATCCATCCTTTCTTAAATCAGCTGTTCAGGCTGGCGGTTGTGGAAGTTTTTTTGGGAAATATTTTCTTGGCACACTTTCACGGTCTTCCTGACCTGACCTACCTTTTTCTACCTGTCTCTCTCTCTCTCCTTTTGAATCCCTCTTTCTCTCTCTCTCTTGGATATACAATACTCTTGGGACTCTCTTGACTCCCCTTGATATTCTGGACCCCTGGACCTTGTATCTAGAGTTAAACCCCGTTGATACGTACTTTACAAATTTCCAGTGGTTATTGTGACTGTTTTTACCATTGTAAATAACCTATGTTTCACTTTTATTCTTAAGCCTGCCTGCTCTTGGGTCTGCAGCACAGCAAACCCCAACACACACTTTGGACATCATTTAAAGAACAATGCACTATATTCCAACATTCACCAGCAGAACACCTTTGGGTTGTGGTGGAGCAGGAAATTTCCATCATGGATTTGCACCAGACAAACCTGCAGCAAATGCTTGATGCTTTCATGTAAATATGGACCAAAATCTCTGAGGAATGTTTCCAGCACCTTGTTGAATCAATGCCATGAAGAATCATTCAGACATCCAGTTACACCTACTAGTACTAGGTCCAACCTGATGAGTGTATATACAGTATAAGTCTGTACTTAAATGTTGTATTCAACAGATTACTAAAGGTCCTATCATCTGCAACAAGAGGAGCAAAATTAGAGGTGATTTCTAGTGGTGTATGTACAGTCATGATAATTAAAGTTGAGAGGCTTTGAGTATTCCACATGTAACAAAATTTTAAACCTTGGGCTGTTCTGTGTACAATATGTTCTCGCTTCTAACAGCAGGACAGCATGTACCCTGTTCTCCACTCATTAAACTTTCTGCTGTTTTTAAGGGTTAAAGAGAATAAGGGGATGTAACTGGGTATAAAAGCATCTCCAACCGTAATTTTGCTTTAATTTAAATAAATTGTTACCAAAGGAAGTCTTCTTCTTCTTCTTCTTCTTTCGGCTGTTCCCGTTAGGGGTCGCCACAGCGGATCATCTGCCTCCATCCCATCCTATCCCTTGCATCCTCTTCCCTCACACCAACCCTCTGCATGTCCTCATTCACTACATCCATCAATCTTCTCTGTGGTCTTCCTCTTCTCCTCCTGCCTGGAAGCTCCATCTTCAACATCCTTTGTCCAATATATCCACTATCCCTCCTCTGAACATGTCCAAACCATCTCAGCCTTGCCTCTCTGACTTTGTCTCCAAACTTCTCAACATGAGCTGTCCCTCTGATGTACTCATGTCTAATCCTGTCCATCCTGGTCACTCCCAGGGAAGATTTCAACATCTTCAGTTCTGCCACCTCCAGCTCCACCTC
>VUQH01037191.1:2770-21724 GCA_015106775.1 Etroplus canarensis | reverse complement strand
TCTTTTTTCTTTTTTTTTGGTTTTGTTTTTTTTTTTTTGTTTCTCTTTTTTTTTTTTTTTTTTTTTTTTGTTTGCTCTTTTTTTTTTTTTTTTTGTCAGGGCTCTGTGGCCATCGCTGGAGCTGTGGTTCGCTGGCTGCAGGACAATCTTGGAATCATCGGATCATCTGAAGAACTTGGTATGTCCTGCACCTCTTAGTTCAAGGCTGTGGTGTCAGATCTGTAAAATGCACAGTAAAATTTGAACGTGCATGTGTACAAACTATTTGAGCTTTTAAAGAAGATACACCTGCTTATATTAGCAAGATCCCCACTGTTGGTGGTCTATGAAGCTGGTCTTTACTTTCACTAAACTTTTACTTCACCATTTTTTATCCCCTGCAGAGAAGTTGGCTGCATCAGTCGGCACATCTTACGGTTGCTACTTTGTTCCTGCATTTTCGGGCCTTTATGCACCTTATTGGGAGCCCAGTGCACGAGGGTATAGAGACTGTACTGAACATCTTAAAGTGACTGCTGAAATACGCCTCTCTGAATCAAACTTTCTCTGTGCCACAGGATCATTTGTGGGTTAACTCAGTTTACTAATAAGAGTCACCTTGCTTTTGCTGCACTGGAAGCTGTCTGTTTCCAGACACGTGAGGTGAGCGCCTTCTCTACTATTTAGTCATCACAGAAAACAAGTAGCATCTGGCATGTGAAATATTTGCCTTGTCACTGTTTTTTGCAAAACTCATGCCAAGAGATGTGTTTTTGTGTAATGGGCTTTTTTTTGGGGGGGGGGTTTCAGATCCTGGATGCCATGAATCAGGACAGCGGCATTCCACTGACTCAGCTCCAGGTAGATGGAGGAATGACATCCAACAAGTTGCTGATGCAGCTGCAGGCTGACATTCTTTGTATCCCTGTTGGTAAGAGTTTATTTCCTGTCATGCTTTTAAATGGGTCAATGTCATACCTCAATGGAGCCAACGTGGTTATTTATTAAGCACTAACCAAATTGGGAGTGCAACCACAAACTTGCCTTGATGTCTAGTGCAACTATGCAGTCCCTTATCTGATGTGAAGCCATTGGACAAAAATGTATAACATACTTACAGACCTCTCGCATACAGCATAAGAGGAGTGATTAATATGACAAAATGTGTTCTTCTACTGACTAATTCTGTGCTTATTACAAATAATGATTATGTTCATTGTTATTTCCAGTGAAGCCGTCCATGCCTGAGACAACAGCTCTCGGTGCAGCGATGGCAGCAGGAGCAGCAGAGGGGGTGAGCGTGTGGAGTCTGAACCCCGAGGACCTGAGTGAAGTCACATCAGAGAAGTTTGAGCCTCAGATCAACCCTGAAGGTGCACTGAACTGCTGCCAGCTCTGTCTGACTGATTAGACAAGATAGCGATAACGCTTAAAAATCCTAAGCGCCTTTATCTTTGTTCTGCAGAGAGCGAGTTTCGTTACGCTCGGTGGAAGAAGGCAGTTGAGAAATCCATGAACTGGGAGACGACGGAGCCTGTTTGTAATGGAAACGGTAGGCAGCACTCACAACTCAGCTAAAGTCCACCTCATAACAGGTTTTATATCTAAGATGAAACCATGAAACAAGAAGGTAAATCCTGCTTATAATGTGATCAAAATATTAAAGGACAAGTATTTTGCAGCCTATCATTAAAAAACACTACAAGTCTGGCAATAAAATATTAGCGACGAGTGTAATGGCTTTTCATTCAAAACATGCAAAGCTACTGACGATCTAAAGCTAGTATCAGACTTTGGTAGTCTAATAGAGTCCAGTCAGGTGAGTATTATGCAGTCGCAGTCTTATTAAAACCACATTCCCCATTTGCATCACCGCTCTATCTATTCAGTCAGTAATGATCATAATGCTCTCAAGTCCGGTGTTTTGCACCACAGTTTTGATATTGGCATTTTTAAATTTTCCTGCAAAAAATACACCTGTTCAGGAATTTGAGGAAAAAAAATAAATAGAGGAAAACCATTTTTATTTCTCATGGATGAATTTCATGATTTTTTAACTTTAACACAATGGGTGTAAAACCTTGGAATTCGATAAGTACAGGAGAATTTGGCTTTTTCATAATTTGTTGCTTTATTGTCTCTTCTCTGCGCCGAACTTGCTTTGCTCCGATGGCCCAAAGGTGAAACTAGTATCTTCAGCAGCGTCCCCCTGGGCTTCTACATCATGGGCAGCATGTTGATGTTAATTGGAGCAAAATACATCACAGGTCAGTGGCTGCTTCAGTATGTCTGCTCTGTATTTGAAGTACAATATAGAAACCAGTATGAAGTCATAGAGAGTGGATGCACACACACACAGCTCTGGATGTGATCACAGAACCTCCAACCACATGCTGTTTGCATGAGGCAGCCAGTCAGAACAAATTTAGCTTAATAGGAGGAATGGAAGCTAAAACAGCTTGTTTTAGGCATGATGGACTCAGGGGCTGTACCAGCTCCCAATAAATAACAAAGATTGTTTTGAACTGCGAATCATGCAACGCTACTGTAGGATAGTCAAAGAATAAAAATAAATACCTGGAAATGAGCGTAATATTAAGATGCAAGGAGAAGAGGTAGTGGCAATGGATGAGTTTACATACCTGGGGTCAACCATCCAAAGCAACGGACAGTGCACAAGAGAGCTAACCAAGAGAGTGCAGGCAGGGTGGAGACAAGTGTCAGGTAGAAGGATAAGAGCAAGAGTGAAAGGGAAGGTTTACAAGACAGTAGTGAGGCCTGCTATGATGTATGGTTTGGAGACGGTGGCACTGACAAAAAGACAGGAGGCAGAGCTGGAGGTGGCAGAGTTGAAGATGTTGAGATTTTAGCTGGGAGTGACCCAGTGGGAATGAGTAGATGAGAGGGACATTTCAGGTTGCGAAGTTTGGAGACAAAGTCAGAGAGACAAGGCTGAGATATTCTGGAAAGGTGCAGAGGAGGGATAGTGGATCTATTAATATTGGACAAAGGATGCTGAGGCTGGAGCTGCTGACAGAAGAGGATACATGGGATAGGCAAATGAGCTGCTGTGATGACCCCTAAAGAGAGCAAGAAAAAGAGGAGAAGAAAATGTATCCTAATTTAAAAAATTCTTTAAGAAAAAAAAATCAAATTTTAGATCTTCCTCTTTTTAACCTGATAATTGTCACTCATACAATTATTACATTCAGAAGAGGTCATTTGTCACTCTGTGTCCTAAAAAAAGCTTGTGTGTGTATTATCATTGTAGTTTTCTTGTTTTAAAATTTTTACAGCTGCAAGCATCCAACAGAACTAGCTTGATGATACGTGTGCTTTCACGTGTTACCAGTTGAACAGTGTAATGATTCATATTTGATGGACTGTAAACCTTAAAATGAAATCTGTCCTACTCTGCTACTTTTCTTTCAGGCCACAAGTAGGTACCGACTTCTGGAGGGATTAAAGCGAAGAGGGAAGTGGAAACTGGACCACCACTCATATTGTTGTTGCACTCTTACCCAAAAACCATTCCAGAAGAGACAGATGCTCCTGCTGAGCCTTACAGCTGAGTACGACATCAGGAAAACTTTGGCTATTGGGACTTTTTCATTATCGTTTTCATGGTTATTTTATTTCATTTTTTATAGTTTTTCCTTGGTGGCAAACAAGAACAGTCAGTACATTACACATTAATTTTAGCAGGAGTGTACATGCAGTGTATTTTTTTACAGGGTTAATGTGGTATGAATTTCTGAGCTTATTTATGTAAAAATATTGTTAATGTTTAAGTGAAAATGCTGTCTAAATGACTTGTTTGCCATTGTTAATCTTGAACTGTCCTCTAACAGTTAACTTATGAGGTTTTGTTGCTAAAGGCCCTCCACAATGAGCCACAGGAATTTTTTTAGAGCACTTTATATTTTTTTTTGTTTTGACAATATGTACTAACGCCCGTGTATGGTGTGTATATATTTTGTTTTGAACAATTGGGATTAAGACACAGAAAGTTTAAGCTAGTCTGTGGTAAAAATGGGATGTGATGAAATGTTAAAAATGTGCAAAAAAAATGCGACGATGGGCCACGATGAGCACAGTTATGAAGTTTTCACTGAAATAGTAAACGACCACGCATGCATATTCCTATGCCAGGGAAGAAAAAATTGAAGCAGCAGGTTACAACTCATTTACTATACAGCCTAAAATGAAATGATTATTTAAGACTAGCCATGTTTAAAGGATCAGTTCACCCTGAACTCACATTGACACTTATTCCAGTGTCTGTACTGCTTTTTAAGATAATTTTGGTGTGAGCTGGCCAGTTTTGGAGATTCGGCTGTAGAGACATCTGCTTTTTCTTGAATTTAATTGAGTTACATAGCACTTCCATTAAGGCGCTGAAATAAATAATTCAATAAATAGATTATATCAGAAAAACTTAGCAGCAGCTGAGTGTGCACTGAGCCGTTTTAAGGAGGACCTGTTTGCTATCTACAGGACTACATCTATCAACAGTATCGCTGCAGAAGGAACTGTGCATCCACCCGTGCTGAAAGGCTTGAGGTCGCGACAGCGTAACAGAATGTAAACACTGGTGACATCCTCCCTCCCTCGGCTGAAATGTGATGTCGGCTAGATGCCTACTTCTTTAGGTGCAGAGAAAACAGCAGAAAGAACAGTTCTTAAATGACACTTTTCACAGCATTACAGATGTGTTTCCACCATAATTTTTGAGTCAGTGATGAGTCAGATATATATTTTGGTGCTGTAATCAATAGGAAGCAGATATTTCTCTAGCTAATAACTTCAAAACTTTGCAACTTAAACCAAAATAGGCAAAGCACTACAGTCCAATGAAAAAAGCATCTCTGTTTAAAATGTTATTTTATGACAGACACTTGACCACAAAGGGTTAAGAAATCCTTTTCACAAAACTTAATATTATGAGTTCTTTTTGTCATAATTTAGCAGTGGGAACACATTTATCATTCTAACCAACCGGTTCTGCTTCTGTGTGCCCAAAATATTTTAAAACTATGTAAATTAGATTGCATGTCATGCAAAATATGTATCAAATATGCAAACAAAATCTCGTTTGGAACACTTCAAATGCAAACTTTCCTCAGAGGAAGCAGCTTTACTGCACAAAGGGTTCATATCTTTTCTCTGATTACAAAACTTTAGGAACATGAATTCTTAAACTGGCTCTCTTTGCTGCATGATCATGACTTGAAAAGTTGAGCTTCAGGAAGTATAAGTGGGAAAATGAATAGCAGTATTTTTCCATGTTTGGCTTGTGGGTGGATCTGAAGAAAAACAAAAGCTTGTGTTTGTATTTGGTTCTTGATAATGATTGGAGGGAAGACATATATTTGGTTTTGTGTTCGCTCTATGTGGTCTTGGACTTATTTAATAAATTATTCAAACCTCTTTAGATATGAAAACACTGAATTATTGGGATATAAAGAGTTTACAAATAGATATTTATTGATAGAAAGCAAAGAAAAACAAAGTGTACTGCCAATGTTCATCCATGACCTTTAACTGTGAAATGGAAAATGGTTTCTAACACTGGTATCACCCTTTTGCTACTCACTGCATGTCCTTACCTGAAGTGCACCCACAGTGGAAAGTATTTGTACCTGTGACATGAACTATGTTCTTTTTGTCATCGCATTAAAAAGCAGTTTCACCCAAATTCTGACTCTCCAGGTGTGCTGATCTCTAAAAAGTTTAGATCCCATTTGAGAACAGCAAAATATAACAAACTAACATGCATCAAGTAGAAATGTTTAAAATGAGGAAATGGCAAGTGTATGCCATCATTGTCATATAAACAAACTCATGAATTTTCCTGTTGGTTGTGGGGAGTGAAACCTGATTATTAGTTATATGCATATGACACATTACCTAGAAATGCAGATTGACAATAACCTTTTTTTTTTTTTTTTGGACAAGGCAATGAAGTTGCCAAAACTGTGAGAGAGGTTATTTATTGATTGTTCAGTTTTTGTGCTGTGCAAAGACAGTAATGAATAATTTTTAACCAAAAAAGCCTGCTCAGAGTAACCTAGATTATTTTTTGTAGCTACAGTTTAAACAAGTCACATGGAGGCAATCATTAATTTACTTTTATAAAAAGAGGACAGCTGCAAGAATCTACTCACTGAATGGTTTTGTGTGATGTGACTGTGCAGAATGAGCACGCTGTTCATGGCAGCTTTCTGTACAACTAGAGCAAGTCCTTAAAATTTTAGGTGCAGACACAAGGCATAAGCTACCACAGAGATTGTAGCACAACACTATATGTGTTTCACTAGATGTGAAACAAAGTAAACGGACAAACGTAAGCAAATTACATAATTAAGAAATGGCAATCACTGATGAAAACAAGAAGGCGCCACTAACATGGTAAAAAGCAAAACAAAAAGTAATAGAAATGTAATAACATAGACTAGATGGACAAAAGTATTGGGGCACCTATACATGACATCCCATTCTAAATCCTTAGACACTAATATGAAGTTGGTCCTCCCTTTGCAACTATAACAGCGTCCGTTCTTCTGGGAAGGCTTTCTACACAGGTTAGGAGTATTTCTGTCGGAATTTTTTGCCCTTTCATCCAGAAGAGCATTTGTGAAGTCAGATATTGATGTTGGATGAGAGGGTCTGGCTCGCAGTCCTTGTTCTAGTTCATCCCAAAGGTGTTGAATGGGGTTGGGGGTTCAGAGCTCTGTGTGGACCAGTCAAGTTTTTCCACACCAAACTAACCATGCCTTTATGGAGCTTGCTTTGTGCACTGGGGCACAGTCATGCTGGAAGAGAAAAGGGCCTTCTGCAAACAGTTCCCACAAAGCTGGAAGCATGGAATTGCCCACACTGTCTTGGTAAGTTGAATCATCATGATTTCCCTTCACTGGAACTGAGGGGCCCAGAGCAACCTCAAAAACAAAATTAAACAAACAGCCCCATAGCGTAATCCATCTTCCACCAAACTTTACAGTTGGCACAATGTAGTCAGGCAGGTAATGTTCTTGCATTCACCAAGTCCAGACTCGTCCATCAGACTGCCAGCTAAAGAACTGTGACTTGTCATTCCATAGAGCATGTTTCCACTGCTCCAGAGTCCAGGGGTGGCGTGCTTTACACCACTCCAACCGATACTATGTACCTCAGCGCTCGCCAACCCAACTCTGTAACTTTACGTGGTCTTCCACTTTGTGGCTGAGTTACTGTGGTTCCTAAATGTTTCCACTTTGCATTAATGGCACTTACAGTTGACGGTGAAATATCAAGAAGGAAAGAAATTTCATGATCTGACTTGTTGCAATGATGACGATGCCAGGCTGGAATTCAGTGAGCTCTCTAGAACAACTCATTCTTTCACAAATGTTTGTACAGGCAGACTTCGTGGCTGAGTTCTTGATTTTACATACCTGTGACAATGGGACTGAATGGAACTCTTAAACTCAGTGATTAACAAGATGTAGTCCAATACTTTCGTCCACATAGCGTATTGTAGGTGAGACATAGCTGTATTTAAATTTGAGCAGCTTGCTTACTTTGGCAGACTGCATTAAGTGAATGTGAATGATTTTTTGGCTCTATGGCTACTTGATTTTCTACATATGTGACAAAGTGACTGAATGAATGAAATGCCCGAATTCAATGAGTAAGAGATATGGCCCAATACTTTGCCCTTAAAGTGTACTTGAAACCAGCAATAGACCAGTAAAAATTTATTTTTTAATAAAAGGAGAAGGAGTAGAAATAAAATTAAATGATAATTATGACTGACAGCAGTCCAGAAAAAATGAGGAAATGTACAAATAAAGACATGTCACCAAAAACCAAAGATTAAAAAAAAAAAAATCAGATTTAGCCCTTATGGATCCTTCGTGATCTGAGTCTCGATCTGAAAGTCTTGAAGGTCTATTCAAATCCTCAGACTTGTTTTCCCTGAGCTACCCCTGAGTTTTTGTGGTGTTGCTATGTGCATTGTGCCATCAGTGATTCCATTTATCATGGGGGTGTAGTTTTTTAGGTCATGGGACCCAAGGTTTCCTAGCTGAATACTGAATTTTTATGTGAGGAAAGTTATTATCCCTTACCTGTCAGTGGTTGACAGAAAATCTAGGTCTTTGTTGCACAGTCAGTGGCCATGGCCCAAAACAGGTTTGGAGTACTTCTTTTGGATTTTTTGCCCTTTCATCCAGGATGCCGGATTTTTTACTTTTACTTTTTTTTTCATGAAATGGGGTTTTATATGGGAAGTTGGTAGTTGATGAAACTGTCAGCCGACATTCACCTTTACCAGCCTGACTTCTGTTTGTTTCTAGTTGATCCGTTTGACTCAAGATGCACCAAACTGGATTCCAGTTTCAGACTAGCTGTGTTGAAGTTACAACTTTTTGACCGGCTCATATTTTTTGCCTGTTTGATTTGGTTTTTGGGTTTAAGTTAGAACTTAGGGGTAAGAGGCGTCTGGCACACAGGTGTGTGTGCGTCATTCCTCGACACACACAGTGGAGCAGGCTGCAGTAGCTGTAGGGGGAAACACTGGAAACACGGAAATCTTTTAGCCAAAATAGGAGAACTCCTCATCCAAATGACTTCAAACTCAGCACTGCTGTTGCTGGAGTCCCCAGTTGGATCAGACAAATTGTTGTGATCCAAGCAAAGAAAAGACAGAAATTCCACAGTACCAATTCTGCCAAGTATTTTCTCAGCAATACAAACTTTACCCCTCTGCTGTTCTTTTTCAGTATCCCACACTTCAAACGCCCACACATGACCTGTTTTTTTTTAACTAAAGCCAAACACTACCTGGTTTTCTCTCAGGGGGGAAATCCCAACAAATGGGAGCTGTTAGAAGGGAGTGGTTTGCTCCAACAACAAGTTAAAGTCATGCAATACTTGTGCTTTCATTTGGTGCAGGTGTAGAGTAACAAGAACGCATTGGCTCTGTCAGCTCTGTGACACAGGCTTCATCCTTCAGATGTTCTGGCTGTGGCGCACAACTTGACCAGTAAGTCCTGAACAGCTGTGTAGAACAATCAACATCAATATCTGGCATAATTTGAGTGCTCATAGTTTAAAATTGCTGGGTGAATTTGACTGATTGGTGTTAAAAGGCAGTATTGTTCAGTGACTTTTGCTTGTGTACACAGAATATGAAGTTAATTTGCATATAAACTGATATGAACTCACTACAGTTTTTTCTGCGCCAGGGATGGACTTTAAACTGGCAGCTTTTTATAGTCCTTTCTTATTATTTCAATATGCTTCTTTTTGCATATCAACTTGTTTTCATTAAATGAGATTGTACAGTATGTGTCTTTTTTCTGTTAGACTCATAACTCCAGTTGCAAAGAAAAGCTAAATATGCCTGATTTAGTTGGGATTACCTGTGGGAATAAATATTTTGCACACACAAGAAACATTAAGGCTTTATTTCGAAATGGTTAACAGACACACCTCAGTAACCTTGTCAACCAGGAAGTCGCACCAGGTGTGGGACATTTTGTGCGGCAGTTGTTCCTCATTTCTGATCTGGTGTTGACAAGCTGAAAGGTGAGCCAGTTGTGCATGTTTTATTTCTACACCCCCTCCTTTTTATCAGCAGTTGTGCTGACAGGCAGTTTAAATTCCAGGTGTGTGGGGAAGTGGAGAAACTTGAGTTCTTGGCTTGGAGTGACTCCTTAAACATGTTGGATCCCAGAGGGAATGAGAGCAGAGGGGGCCAGACGCTGCCAGGTCAGTTTGGTTTGGGTCATTCTGGTAACCTGATAATGCATTCAGCACTTTCAAAAGCATGGACTTCTAACTTGCACCTTGTCTTGTCCCTGAACATTTGATTCCACTTGTTTTGTCTTCAAAATTCATGGGAATGAGGAAGTCACACTAACTTGTGCAAGTCCAATTTAATGCAGTATTCACATTAGAGAGCAGCACAAAGATTATCTAACCGACTATGAGTTTTTATCATTAAATGAGCTTTTATCAACTTAACTCCTAGCTGGAAAATTAATAGAATCTCTTTATGATACTTTTCTTCAATTTGAAAGGACTTTTAATTCACAACTGAGTGTATTTATAGTGCGCTGCACAAGTATTTGTCTTCTTTTCAGACTGATTAAACTTTAACTTCCTTCCAGGCATTCTAATCGCTGATCTGAAGCAAGCACCAGTGAAAACTGTGAAACAAATGCTAATGATGAGACGTAAATATCAACCGGTAAGTACCTGAGCACACGCATTTCAGTTGCAATCACTATATGTGTATTTGTGAAAAGAATAAGGGAGTACATCAGTGTGTAGTAATGAATGATGGCAGTACTTTGAGTTCTTCCAGTATGAAGATGAACTGACAAAATTTATAGCAAATTACAAGTTATTGCAATATGTATGTACCATATGTCATGATATAATAATAGGTTCACCTATATGACAGCTTGCAACTGATTCTCTTGTATTAATGGAACTCCTTACAGGTTGACAACTCAGAGCAAAAATGCAAATCTCCAAAATCCGACACTTTTGCCAGTGACATGAGTCCTCATCCGTTAGGCCCTCCAGCACCTAAAAGCCCAAATACCACCGCTCATTTTCCACCTGCTGCTCTTCAACCTGCCCCCATGACCTTGCAACAAATGCAATATACCTTTGGGTTTCCACCCCCACAGGTACAAAAGCCTCAGATTTCTGAAGTCAAAATGACATTATTTCACTGGCAAATACATCAAGAGGCACAGAAAGTTGAAGGACTTTCTCCGGAGCAGTTGAGCATGCAGGACGCAGATGGCGACACGTATGTATGAATGAAGTAAAATCCTTATCTGGACAAGTGGTTCCCACACCTTTTTAGGCTTGCCCTATGCTCCAAAAATGTTTGTTTTATTATCATTCTTGACAAAAAATTTTTTTATCATAAATGACTTATGCTGAAACAAAAGTCAGCTCCACAGCATCGGTTCACTCTTGTTGGATTATTGCCCCTACAAAATGTGTACTTATTCAGCTTTGGTAAACTCCATATTTCTCCCCTCTTCATCTACCTGTAGTGGCTTGAGGCTTCAAAGTTTGAGAACCATTGCTCTAGAGTAATTTCCCCCCTGGGATTAATAAAGTATTCTGAATGACTGACTGACTAGACCAGTGAGGATGTATGTAAAGTAACTTATTACCAAGCAGACAAGCAAAAAAGATTAATTTGTAAAACCAAATGTTCAAATAATTTGCACGAAGGATGTTTAAATGTCTTAGAAGGTAATGAGAAAAATTTAGCAATGGAGAAATGCTAAAAGTGGATGTCAGCTAAAACGTTTTGTGAAATGAAAGTTTTTTAAAAGGTTAAATTATTTAGCAAAAATAAAATGTTAATAGATGGTTAAAATAGCCACAAGTTAAGTTTAAAAACTTAAAATAAATCCAAGTAGAGTTAAAGAAAAACAGAACATCAAGGATGTAGTAGCTCATCCGGCTCACAATCCATCAAAATGTACAGGTTATTGTAATGTGTGAAATACAGAAAGAAAGTGACAAGGCACTGGTTGGCTGTATTGCACCAACTAATGAGAATTAAAATCCACTGAGAAGTCAAAGAGGCTCTCAAACAGTCTTATCCAGGGAAAAAGACCTATCTTAAGTTATTATTATGTCAGAAATAAACTTGATGATGGCATTGATTTACAGATGGCATATATGTATAATCCAGATCAATACTCTTACGAGTAGCAATTCTTGTGAAAATGGAAAAAGTCCCCGTAAAGTGACAAATACGACCTTGAGCGCAATTTGGGTTCTTTAGATAGATGAGCTAAAAATCACTGAAAGAGTTAATCTTTAAAACAACTGTTAACAAACAGGCCCACATGAAATACACGCCCACAGAATTCCAGAGAGTTTGAAGCCGTTCCTGCTGCCAGGTAAATGTTTGTTATTTCTGCCTGTCTGTCACTGGTATACATTGCTGTGACACGCCTGTCCCAAAAACTTCATATTGACAAACTTTCAGCTGCTCCCCTGTATTCTCCACAAGGGGGCGCCACAGCAGAATTATCTGCATTGGTAATTTGGCGGAGGTCTTATGCCGGATGCCTTTCCTGACGCAACCCTCCATGGTAAGAGGAGCTTGTGTCCCCACTCAGAATTAAACCAAGGACTTTTCACTTGATATTTATTTCAGCCTGTTATAATCTTGAAACCTAATATAATATCAAACCAAGAGAAAAATTAGGTTGATTTTTTGTTTTAAATAAATAAACATATTTGCTCAGGAAACAATGATTATGGCATTATATATTTTTTTGCTAGTTGTTGATAAAGTAACAAGCAATAAACCCTCCTCAGACTTCTGCAGATTTCCCCCCAGGATCACTGCAGAAATCTATGAAAAATCCACCCTTTCTGTTTGGGCCTGGTAATACTTAGTAGTACTTGGTGAAAAGAGAAGAAATTATGAAATATCCAGCTTAAGTTACACAAATGTTAACCTAACCAGGCAACCTCAACACTGATGCATGGACATCATTTATGTGGTTTTTGCTGTAACTGACCATTTTCTGTTTCTTACAGATTTCTTCACATCGCAGTAGCAAAAGGTCTGCGGGCTTTGGCTTATGTGCTCGCTGAAAAAATGGCAGGATGTCACTCTCTGGACATTAAAGAACACAATGGGCAGGTAAAAACACTTGCAACTTGTAGTATTTAAGGAAGTATTTATTGCCTTGTGGTTTTCATCTAAAACTTGCATTTAGAAGAGGATTTTTTAAGATGTAATCTGCACTCTTTGCATACAGACCCCACTCCAGATTGCAGCTGCCACCAATCAGCATTTAATAATCCAGGACCTCCTGGTACATGGAGCACAGATCAACACTAGAGACTCCTGGGGGCGCTCTCCCTTGCATGTGTGCGCTGAGAAGGGCCACTTTCTCAGTCTTCAGGTAAGAATTTACTGTCACTAATTAATTTTCATAAATGTAATGACCTACAGCATACCCGCCAGATTATTGATTATGTTTTGCTTAGTTTTAACCTAGTTTTTTTTAAGAAATCCTTGACATTTAGTGAAACTTTTAATTACCAAAGTTTAGTTGTCCCCTTAAGTTTTCCTGCAGAGCTCTGCCTAAACTAAACTAAAATAGATACACAAATGCCGAAACATTAGTGGCGGTGGAGGATGCGTTACATATTAAAATGGGAATCAATAAAGTATGTACATGCATGCAGGCACTAAGAGTAACAAACAGTAACCATAAGGGAAAATCAGACCTCAGGTTGTTTCTTGTTTCGAGTTTAACCAGATCTGATCTGGGTTAGCCCACAAAGGCTTTGGGCCTGCTCTGGGAGATATTAATTTTTTTTTCACAGGTGAAGGGCATCACTTGTAGTTTAATCTACTTCTGAAATGTACAGACTGTACTCCTGCTATTTTTTAAAAGAAATTGATTGGGACACATACCAGAATGTAATGGTTTCTTCCTGTTTCTTCAGATTTTGGCTTGCAAAATTCCCTAGACAACCTTAAAGTCGAACTTTACATTTTGCAGGACTTTAGCCAGTGATCACCAACACACTGTATGAAGTTAACCAGTATGGACTTGTGTGGTAGACAGCAAGCTGTATGTTCACCAAGCTAACTAAAATGTAATTTTATCATAACTGAAGCTGCAGTTTAAAGGATCTGTTCTTTAAATTGCAGCCATATATTTTATACTTCATATTTATTCTTAAAGTATACTTTAACGGAGTGTCTGCAACAAAAGTAATTTCCCCCCGGAGATTAATAAAGTATTCTGATTCTGATTCTAAAACCAATGTCCAGCAGCTGTAACTCATAGTAAAGACATATTTCAAGAACTTCTCTTTAGGCACTAAAAACTACTTGGTTAGGTTTAGGAACAAATTAGTTTTCACTACTTAAAAGTAACCCTCCACATTTAAAGAAAGAAAGAAATGACTTGGGAGTGACCGATATGTCTTAATCCAGGGTGTGAAGCTTTGCTGTAAAAGGACACTTTGTGAATAAATGAGCCACTCCTGCAGCTTTGACCAAATCTCATTAGATGATACCTGAAGAATAAGAAAGGGCTGACTAACCTAAGCATGGTGAGTCAATTCTCAGAAACATGCTAAGTCCACGAAAGAACCTGCCCACGGCTTTTCTTTGAAACTACAACACAAAATTACAGTATATTAAATAATACTCTCACAGACTATGATGTCACAAGGCCAGAGTCAGGACATGCATGTTCACAGGAGTATTTTCCTGCAGGGGAAAAAGAACTTCTTTGATTCAGAGCAGCATAAATAGAAGGTTTTGTGTCAAAGAACTCTTGAAATGCTTTTTTGGATCAAACTTTAGATAGAAATATCAATAAAGGTGGTCAGTTAAATGAAATATAAATGTTCGACTGTTGAAATCTTACAACAGGAGATACAAATTTCACCTTGTTAATTTATAACTACATTATTGAGAGTTAATGAGAAACAAATTGCCGTTATGTTAGTTTATTAAATACCACCTAGCAACAGTTTCAGCTATGGGCAAAAGACAACATCTGAAGGAGAATTTGAAAATGCAATTTATTAGACAAGCACTAGCATCAGAATCCCATGTGCAAAAGGGACAGAGTACACAGTGGCAACCGGCGTGCTGCAGGTTGGCAACCCACAACTTCAACTTCCACAGGGTTCGATGCAGCTGTCCTAGATTAGTGGTCTTGAACCTGTGGCTCCAGACCTGCATGCAGCTCTTTTGCCCATCTTCAGTAGTGGCTCCCTGTGACTTTGATATCTAAACTAGTTGACTGCGGGCAAGGAATTTTTTATTATTATTATTATTATTTTTAAATGATTATCATGGCTTTATTTTTCATTTATCATTGTTATGGTTCTCCACTTTCTGCACGTGTACAAATGTAAACCTTATTTAAAAAAAAAAGAATAAATAAGTAAATGATTTTGCTAACTGTAGCTTACTTCTTTTGCCTGGTGCCTCTTAATTCTACTGAACTTTAGCCTTGGGTCCACCTAGATATGTATTCCAAATCCAAGAAATAAATTTTGTGAAAGAAAAATCAGACAACTGAACGGTGCACGGACAGTTTTTGCTGCTGACTTACTGGTATTCCTAGCAAACAGCATTTTGAGGCAGGTGACTGACCCTCCCTGAGGCTGGTTCTGCCAGAGGTCTCTTCCTGTTAAAAGGGAGTTCTTCCTTCCCACAGTTACCAAGTGCTTGCTCACAGGGAATCATCTGATTCTTGTGATTTCTCTCAAATACTGTAGGGTCATTACCTTACAGTTTAAAGCACCCCGAGGTGACTTTTGTTGTGAATTGGTGCTTTATAAATAAAACTGAATTGAATTTCCAAAACAAGCAGATTGCAGGGCTCGGTAACTGAAGACAAAAAATAAGAGGATTGCCTCAAACTGAACTAGAACTCAAACTGATTAAATCTGGCTTATTTTTTGACTTTTTTATTTTTAAAGCAATTTTATGTATTATCAAAGAAGGCTACTTTTAATTTGAGTCATTTGCACAAAGACAGGTAGGTTTTGCATTGGTGTGTACAGCTTTAGAGCCACTCCTTTTCAAAGTAGGCCAGTAGATGATATTGGATATTTTTTTCCCCACTTTATATTGTTCTGTTTTGTTGGTAATGAAAATGATGAAGTAAACTTTTATTTTAGTTGTATAAATTCACAAACGCAACAACGTGTTATTTTTGAAAGGAAAATGGAAAGTTAATAAAATAATCAAAAATAATCCAATGCAGTCACGTGGTAAATAGTGGTAATTATTTACACCTACTAATTAAGTCGACAGGCTAATCTACACTTAACAGGGTGTCTAATGCTCTGTGGCTCCATTTGTGAAGTAGGCCTGAGCACAATCAAATGCAACTCCCTTCAATTAACCCAACCCAAGTTCAGTCATTGGCTCACAGCCAGTGTGAAACACACGCAACCAGTGCTAATTACCCACATCTCTGGGAGGGAGTGCGTCCCACCCTGTTACATATACACCAAATACTATTGCATCAGTACAGTGCCTGTGTTGCAGTCTTTCCAACATTTGTGGCTTTAATGTGATATATTATTTGACTTCCTGTTCTCACTCTTATTTCCACAGAGCATCTGGAAGACCCTAATGGGAAGCGGGCAACCGATTGATATTGAAATGTTCAGTTATGAAGGTGAGCATATTTTTTATTATAAGACTGAAAACTTTGAAGAGGCTGAAATTAAAAAGCTCTTTGTGATTAAACTCTGCTTTTCTGTGTCTGGTAGGTCTGACTCCGCTTCACACAGCAGTCTTATCTCACAATGCTGTTGTCAAGGAGATGAGGAGACTAGAAAATCCCTGTTCTTACATGACTATGGAGCTGGGGCAGAGGAGGCAGATGTTTGTACAATGTATAAAGACTCTGCTGTACATGGGCGCCTCCTGTGGGACAAAGGTAAGGATTACAACTTCTCAGGAGCATTGTGATTGGCTTGGTTGAGCTGCTGGAGTTTTCCCCGTTTTGTGGTTTGGTTTAAGACATAGTCAGCTAAATTAATAATGTGGTTTTTATGTGGTTTATTTTGCAGGATCAAAAAAGTGGACGGACTTCTCTCCACATGGCTTGTGAGGAGGCAAATGTGGAGCTGTTGAGAATTTTTCTTGACCAGCCAACATCACTGTCTGTTATAAATGTTAAGGTAAACCTCGTTGTTTATCCCAATATTGAGGGTTACCTTACAAACCATGTAATGATGCTTAGATAATTAGATGAAAATCAACTGAAGAAAACTGTTACAGCTCCAACCTCTGTCCAGTGTCTAATTATTTGTCTGCTTGTTTTAGACGTTCAGTGGAAACACAGCCCTGCACGTCGTCAGCTCTTTACTGAATCATAAAAGTCAAGTGGAAGCAGTGAAGCTGCTGATGAGAAAGGGAGCTGACTCCGGGATGAGAAATTTGGAAAATGAGCTGCCTTCTCAACTGGTGCCTGAAGGACCCATTGGGGAAAGGGTAAGGGTGTCACTTTACTACTGTACTGTACTGAGTGCCGGAAAACACATGGGAGCATAAAGTGAAAGCCCGTATTGGAAGACATTAATCACAAATGTATTTTTTTTCTAACTGTAGTTTAAAATCATTGTTTTTCTTCCAGGTGCGCCTGATCCTGAAAGGGAAAACCGTTCATGCTTAAGTAAAGCTGAAGAACACTGTCAGTCAGACAGTCAAATCTATGAAAATATTATTTGCCAAACAAGGCAGATGCTAGTTGTTTCAGTGAAACATGCAGAGTTGTTCATTACTGTGTAATGCCTAAAAAAGAGAGAAAGATGTGGATTTTTTGGGTTAATTTTTGTTTATTAAGTAGTATCAGTGTAATTTTTTTTCAAAAGTTTTTTTTTTTAATTTTTGGGAAGTAATCAGGGGAAACTGTTTTATTGAATATTTTCTTAATCTTTGTTTGATTTTAAATGTTTAAATAATTATGTAAAAAAATCAGATGTTAATACAACATATCTAGGTATGCACCAATATATCAGCCTATCATCAAATATTTACTTAATGCAGTGGAAAATGCAGGTAAAATGCATCATTTTGACTTTAAAAAATTACAATCCTGTGCATTTTGTGTATTTAGCATTCAGCTGAGTACTCATACCAGTGGATTTCATCTTTTTTTAAAAAAAAAGTCATCCACTAAACTATTTTTAAATCTTAAAGGTGATGTGTTTTCACTGAGTGTCCCCATAGTGTAGTGGTTTACACATTCACCTTCTAAACGAAAGGTCCCTGGTTTGATTCCAGGTGGAGACACAAGCCCCTCCCACCATAGGAGATTTAGTCGGGAAGGATAAAGTCCGTTGGGCTTTTACACCTGAGCCTACAAGGCTCATCAGGCTGGAGCTTATCCCTGGTTTCTGTAGCATCAAACAACTTAGAAGTTAGACTCCTCCTGGGTGGGACGCTAGTCCATCGAAGGTTACCTTCCCAGTATTTTACTGGTACCTATTTTTTACTGCTGCGTGGACAGAGGCACACTTGCAGTTGGGACCTTACCTAAGGGTCTTGGCACAGTGGGGGTCAATCAAACACATGACCTCTCAATCATGAGTTCGGCACCTTAAGCATTACACCGCCGCCCCCGCTAGTCGCGAAGGGCATCTGGTGTAAAACCTCTGCCAAATTACCAATGCGGATTAAACAGCTGTGGTGACCCCTTGGCAGAGAATACAATGGAGCAGCTGAAGGTACATTTGATGCATTTTAATTGACCTGAAGTATAATTATGTCTTAAGTTTGTGCTGGCTAAATTTTCAAAGAGAAGGAAAGACTTTTCTCCTGGCACAAAGAAGGACAAACTAAATAAACTAATTGGCACTGAGCCAAAATTCAACAATTGGAGCACCCCAAATAAAAGCAACAATAAATTTTGGATGTTTTGATGAGATTTAAATATTTTTAATTTTTAAATGTTCAGTTACAGGGTCTGATTATTATATGCAAGATGTACTGAATGTCTGAATCATGTGGGGGAAAAACTGAACTTTTTTGTAGTTATATTATAATCAAGTTTCTGTTAATCACTGTCTTTTCTGTTTTTAGTTAAAAGTAAGCTTTATCGATGTCAGTATGAGGCCCAATTGGAGTTCTGGAACTCCGCCCACACAAAAGTTAAAAACCATGCCTTTATTTTAACTGTGGCTGATTGCCCTTTTTTGCTCCAAGAAGGCATCTGCAACACACTATAGATCTCCAGAACTGTGAGCCTCCAACTTAAATTTTGTTTTGGGAGAAGTGACAGAGTCACCTGGAGGAAAATCTGGCGAGCAGGGTTGGTGTAACAACTGTGTTCATAACGCCAGGAGAGACAGAAGAGTCCCAGAACTATGACAGCACCTTGTACTTTTTTTTTTTTTTTTTTTAGATTTTTTTTTTTTCTTTTTTTTTTTGTTTTTATATAA
>VUQH01037190.1:20871-34084 GCA_015106775.1 Etroplus canarensis | reverse complement strand
AGAGTTGGAGGTGGCAGAATTGAAGATGTTGAGATTTTCCCTGGGAGTGACCAGGATGGACAGGATTAGAAATGAGTACATCAGAGACAAAGTCAGAGAGGCAAGGCTGAGATGGTTTGGACATGTTCAGAGGAGGGATAGTGGATATATTGGACAAATGATGTTGAGGATGGAGCTGCCAGGCAGGAGGAGAAGAGGAAGACCACAGAGAAGATTCATGTATGTAGTGAAGGAGGACATGCAGAGGGTTTGTGTGTGAGAGAAGAGGATGCAAGGGATAGGGTGAGATGGAGGCAGATGATCTGCTGTGGCGACCCCTAACAGGAGCAGCCGAAAGAAGAAGAATTATTTACACTGTAAATAAAAAAAATCTTAAAGGAAAATAAAGACAATGCATCTACACATTTATTTAAAACCGTGAATATCAGGAATATAAAAAGATACCTAAAATAATGGAAGTAACGAGGTGACTCAAATCAAACTGTGAATTTTGTCAAAGGCCAGCAAATATTATAGTGGTGAAAAACCAATGTAAGCCAGATTAGCAGGAAGTACCAATAGTTTTCTATCTCTGATTACATGTTTTTACATTACATGTTTTTCTGTCAGCCTTTTGCAAACATAACACTTTCAAGTAGCTCTGTTAAGCTAGAAATGTGTTGTTTCTGTTTTTCGAATGTGTGAGCCCATCACACTGAGATATCCTGTTGTGTTTTTTCTCACTTCAGTGTCTTCATATAAGGCCTTCTGCTTCCCCCACCCCACACAAACAGATGTTAGTCAATTTACTGTCAGTCATTTCTCCTTATTGTACAAGTGTGTCCCAAGATTTTGAACATAACATGCTGTGTGGTAAAAGTCAGTTTGCAAGAGTATTTAACACTGTCAGAAGAATTTACTGGGTTTTACAAGCTTTTTTTTGTTGAGATGAAATGTAGAAATATTCCAAATATGCAGTATGTAACATGTAATATAGTCTGCAGTGTGATCCTGCAAATACTGTATATATGGGATGAGTGCAATTAAAAATTCCACCAAACTTTGTGAAATAAATTTGTAAACCTAAACTAAATTATTGGACAAGTGCAAATTCTCACTTGTCTGTGGGGTTCAGTAAAAACCCAGAGTCAGTACCATTTTTCATTGTCATCCATCTAATATTTGTTGAGCTATTTCTCTGTGACTTACCAAAGTCACAGTGTCATCATAATAACTGGAGTTTGCTCCATCAGGTCACTGCTGACGGCTCAAAGATTATTTGTTTTCTTACCCCATTCTATGTTGTCACTGTTTTTCAGAGCAAGGACATTGGGATCCAGATGCATGAGGAGCTCGTGAAGGTGACAAATGAACTCTACACTGTAAGTAATAGACTGTGTCTCCTGCAGATCGATCTCACACCTCATCTTATCACGAGCCCACCGAAAGGTTTTTCCTCTGTCTTTCTGACATTTTTTCATGTTCCTTTGTATTGCTTTTGAGTTAAATACTTTTCAATCAAACAATATTATAAACTCTTATTACCATCTATATAGATCTTATCTTCCCATTTTTACCTCTCTTTTTTCTTAGTATGTTCCTGAATACTTTCTTTCTTTAATTCTTTCTTTTAAGGATTTTGAAATAATTACCGGGGCATTGTAGCATTTATATGTCAGTGTTTCTTTTTAAAGAGCAAATACACATCTCCCTTTAAAGGTATGGATTCAGTTATGTGCTGTCCTTATTATAACAAAACTGCCTTTAGTTTACCTATGTCTTTCTCTGGAAGGGCCAGAGAAATTGGTCTGCACAAAGTTTCTGGTATTGTGCTACATGAAACATTACCAATTTATGTTTTTGTACAGACTTTGTTTATCTTTTCTTGATTAGTTTTTCTGAACAAACTTAAAAGATATTCAGTGTTTGTTTTAAAATCGCTGCTTGTGTATCACACTGCAACATATTAAAGGAAGTTCTTTGATTAATTTCATAACAGTTTCATTCATTTATTTTATATCTGCTTGGTACAAATGGGTTGATGATGATGGATGATGAAAAGTGAGAGAGTAGGGTAGCAAAAGAAAATAAAGGAACATTTCATTTTTCTCCAAGCTAGACAGTTTCTGGGCTCAAGTCACTAACACATCTGGTGGCCCCTTCAGCTCCTGGTCCTTTTCATTGTCCATATCAATGACTGTGTCTGTGAAGGCCTATGAAATACTTGCCCACACATAACTGTGTAATTTTTTATAAAATGTGTTTGCATAATTCTGCAAGAGAAGAGAGGTGCTCATTAAGGTCACCTAATCTGACTCAGCTGCTTTGTTGTATCTGATGCCACAACTTTGCTTTGTTGTGTATATACAGTTATTCTAACGAGCAGCATCTCTACATGTACAGTATGTTCATTTTGTCTTTATATTAACATTCTACTTCTTTTTGATGGCAGTTTGTCATTTACCTCACTGTTATTTTTTGAAAAAACAGATTTTTTATGCTTTATGATTTCATGGCAATTTAAAAAAGGTTAATGGTGACATGCCTTATTGATGGGTGCTTTGTCATATACTTTGTAACTATAGTGTGATGGATTTATTCTGAGGGCTGCACGGTGGCACTGTGGTTAGCACCGCTGCCTCACAGTTATAAGGTCCTGGGTCTGAATCCACCTGCCAGCTGGATGCATGGGTTCTCTCTTGACACTCCACCGTTCTCCCATAGTCCGAACACATGCACGGGGTTAGATTAATTGGTGATTCTGAATTGACTGTATATGTGAATGTGAGCATGAGTGGTTGTCTCTCTCTCTGTGTTATCCCTGCAATAGACTGACAACCTTTCCAGGGTGCCTCTCATCCTATGACAGTTGGGAGAAAAGGGAAGAAACTGAATGGATGGATGGATGGATGGATTTATCCTTAAAAAGATCTCATGCAATTTCATTGCATTTATGAATACTGTTTGGAAGTGTCAACTCTTGGCAGTTTTGACTGTCAAAAACATATGCAAAATCTACATTTTCACAGTTATATTTTTAAATGGGTTGTTGGGCATGCTGTATTGTAATGTCACCAGATAACAGGCCACAATTTTGCATATATTATGATTAATGTTTTTAATTAGCAGCAGTGTATTGACAGATTTATCAAAGCTTCTGTCCACTGTACTTTTCCAACCATTTTCAATTATTCTGTTTTACTCTACAGTCATTAGCAATTGCTGAAGAACTGAATTACCTATAGTTTTTTTAACTCAGTTTTCAGAATGTGTGTCTGATATAACACCAAATGGTACTAGTGCTGCACTGTTAGTCTAATGTGAGCTCTTATTGAGGGATTCATAGTGCACTATACTGGACAAGCTCCAAGCAACTTCAGCAGTCTTCTGCCCCCTGAGGTGAAACAGAAGAGATGGCAGAGCTGCCTTAAATGACTTATTCATATGTGCAGTGTGATGAGAGTCAAAACCCCAAAGGCAGTGCTGGCAACCATCCTTGATCGAGCCATCTGTAGATTTGGACACAACAGCCAATGTTAAGGTTTGCGTGTTATAGTCACAAGTTCATATATGTAAATTACTTTCATACAGATTTCCAGAAGACTGTGCTATTGGGAAAATGCCTTTTTTTTAAAAAAAAAAAAACAAACAAAACAAACCAATACTGCTATATTATGCACAAGTGTCCATCTGCATCTAAATAAATGAAATAATTTCTCCTTTTTTAGTTTCATCTGAAGTGTCAGTGCATGTCAGGTCCACTGTGGCAGACATTTTGCAAAGAATTTTTTTTATCCACTCACCCTCTGTGGCTGCATAATAAAACTCAGATGGTCCCTCTTCTCATGCTGTACTTGGCTTCAGTTATGGCTTGGCTGAAAATTAAGAACCCAAATGCTGACGTATAGCCTCATTCTTTCTAAAAGTGAGAAAAGTTGTGGGAGTTGTGTGAAATTTCACTGCTTAGATGATAAATTAAATGTAGCACAAATATGTATCATTATAAAATAAAATTTTTAAAAATCATACATGGGTATATATTTTCACAATATAATTGTTTTCTTGAATGTATTTGCTCTTTTCACTTGTTAAATTTTTGTTAATGACTGTGGTTTTCTCATTCTCTGCCAAGCTTGAGAGGCATAATCATTTATTACCGTATGTAAAAGGTAAACATAGCCACCATGATATCATCCATTGGCTTGTTAAATCTCCATTTTGAAAACATGACCTTCAGCATTTTGGCTCTCACTATTTTGTTTTTTTTAGCTCATACAGCAGAAGGTGCAATGCTGGAATGAGCTAATGCCATTTTCTGTACACATTACACATTACAATAACCTGTGAACTGTGACCATCTTGAGTAGGACAAGCTACTACATCACTGAAAAAAGTGAAAACTATAAGGAGTGGATTTGACTGAGAAACCAAGGACACTGCCTTATTGCCTATTTTACAGTAAATGTGAAAATTAAAAAAGCAAAAACAACATATCAGATAACATTTCAAACTAGTAATTGAAACCATAAACTCATCTGGAAAATGATCATATATAAATTAATTAGCGAATAGGATTTTTTCCTTATTGAATTCTTTACAATCTGGCTTGTTTTTTTTTTCATCCATTGGAATTCCCCCTGCTGGCCATCAAATGGATTCAGGTTAAAGTAATTTCTTCAGTGGCTTCACTTTTTGAAGATGAAATCTACATCTTTGCATACAGGTTATGTTGGCATGTAATATTCAACAACTGTAGGGAAGAGCTGTAAAATGATGTTAGAAAAAAATTCCCCTTACCACCATAGCCTATAACAAATAATTCACAGACACAGTTACACGTTTAAAGGATACCAAAAATGACAGGTTGCTTTCAGACTGATTTGATTTCACATCTTGATGACCTTTGGGTAGCAGTAATATGTTACATGTTGGAGGGGAAAACAAATTCTATTTTATGACTAGACTCTTGTTAGTATTTTGTTGTACAAAAATAGCTAAATCAATAGGGTGGCCACATGGTGATTGCCTCGTGGTATTTTCTAACACTTTTCACTGGTTGCCAACAAAACAAATTTTGCAAAAAGGAAACTGTGAAATCCCATTTGGGTCTCTGGCAGCTTGGTGAGAGGTACGAAGGGGTATGAATGTAGACTGAAGCTGTTGTTGAAATATTGTTCAGTGTGATACTGAAATAGGCATATGAGAGACCACGAAGATCCTGTTGCCTGCACTTCATCATTAAAACCAACCCTTAAATGAGAAGAGGGAGAACAGGCCTGAATGTCTTTAAGAGTCACTTATTTACTGACTCGCTTCCAGCAACATGGTTCTGTCCAATTCCGTTTTCTTTATTTATGCCTGTATTAATTTCCTGATATACCAGCCTAATACTCCCAATGGGATAAAATGAGCTTTAGCTTATCTCAGCTTTCTGATCTACCACCTTGGTGCTGATATCTGCTCTCCATTTTCACTCTGCTAGTCTTTTGTTGTTGATATCAACAGGGATTCAGAAACTGTGTCTCAGGTGAGAGGTTGGATGTAGTTTTTCATTCATTTATTTATTTACACACATACAGTGTCCCCTGTAGCGTAGTGGTTTGTGCATTCACTTTACAATTGGAAGGTCCCTGGTTTAATTCCAGGTGGGGACATGAGCCCCTCATCATGGAGGGTTGTGTCAGGAAGGGCACCTGGTGTGACACATTACCAATGTGGATTTATCTGCTGTGGCCACCCCTTGGGGAGAATACAGCGGGCAGCAGAAGGTGCATTTTATATATGAGTGCACTGGTAATTTTGGAAGGTTTTACTCCAGATGCCCTTCCTGACCTACCTCCAACCCTCCATGGAAACAGGGACTTATGCCCCCACCTCGAATCGAACCAGGGACTTTTCACTTGTAAGGCGAATGTGTAAACCACTACAGTACAGGGGCACTGTGTGTGTGTGTGTGTATAGTTTTTATTATCATTTTTATTATAATTCACAGCATGTTACCGATAAAGAAAACCTATCATACTTGTTCTTTTGATATTTCATTTGACTGAAGAATCTGTGTGAATCAGGGTTGTTTTAAATTACAAGAAATATTTTTTATATGACTTTCTTTAGCAACGCTTATTCCCCTAAAGCACAAGCCAATATGCACTGCTGTATTTTAACGTTTTTAACTCAGTAAAGGTCTTTTTCTTTTCCAATCCTACCTGAAGTGTTGGTCATAATCTTTGGATTTTCCTTTTCATCTATTTATATTTATTTTATATAAGCATGTTTTCATTGTAAACTTGCATTTGGGTTGATCTTTAACATTGTAATGACAGTGCTTTTATAGCATTATCATCAACTATCAATAAAGGATAAACTACTCTGTTTGGCTTCATAAGACATCATATACTGTGTATAGATTATTTTGCAAACATTCTTCCTTGTAGATACTTGTTTTTAGTTGCTAGCTCTCACTCTGCTCTTATTACATTATTTTTATATATGTTTTGGCTATACCTTTGCTCCACTTATATTTTACTGTGATATCTTTAAAAACCATAAGTTATGATATAGTGTGTGGTCAGAGAAATATTTTTTAGGTGGGAGACTGTAAATAGTGTGGAGTAAAGATCACCAAGTTGATTCAAACCTGAAACCTTTTGATTAGATGGTCAATAGCTTAAACCCCTGTAATATTTATATTTATGGGTAATGGTACCTAGTTGTGCCTCTGCAGCAGAGGAGTTATGTTTTTGGGATGCCTGTTCATTACAAATCTTTTTACGACTACAGGAGCTGACTTGTTTGCTGGATCTTTACCAGACTTTGTGTTGTTAATAATTATGATGGGAACATTTGAGAACATTTACAAGATTTTGGGATTAAAGGTCAAGGTCACACAGGGTCAGCTTTGAGGCAGAGGCATACTGCCGTTTCTTCCCCACTGACAAGTTCAATGTTACAGTCATAGTCATTGTTCATTTCCTGTTTTACTTTGAAGATCAGTCTTGTGTCCTACATTAGTTTTGCTTCCTGCCTGCCATTCCCTGATTGCTTTCAGCTGTTTATCATATTCACTTGTGCTTTACTTCACACCTGTGGATTAGTCCTCATTTGTATACAGTATATAGCACTTTCCTTATCCTTAGTCTATTTCTGTTCATTCATATGCACAGCATTATAGTTTTGCTGCTCACTGCCTTTTGGAGTATGCCTGGGACTTTATATCAACCTCAATAAAAGGTTTGCTTTCTGTTGCTTTTGTTGCTTTGTACCTGTTATTTTTGAGTCCTGCATTTAGGTCCTCTTTCCTGCATGTTCATGAAGTTATCTTGAATTGAAATATTTACTTTTTGCTTTGTATTCATTACGAAAAACTCCAAACTTCTCACCGTGCCCTTCACCAACTCAACAGCACTGCTCCGAAGTTATGTAGCCCTAAGTTGTTGTCAGAAGACTCAGATCCTCTTGTCCTGTAGACACAGCTGAAGCTTGGTCTTGCTGCAAATTATTGTGTGTTTTTAGCTAGAGGTCCTGTTGTCAGGTGGTTCAAAATTGAAATTTAGCACATATTCAGAAGACAGTTTTGACAGCCTCTGGGAGGAACCAAGCATTAGCCTAGTTTCTGTTATCATGGAGTAGCTAAATTCGTGCCTTGCTTTGTTACTCTGAAAATAGACTAGTATCTTTTTGCATATTCATTTTTGTTTTCAGGTGTTTTTTTTAGAGCTCTTCACCGCTCTATTCAAAACAGGGATAGTCCACCTCAAGAAGCCCCAGTGGTAAAATGGTGCCTACACACTGATGCAACAGTATAAGCAATGTGATCATTAAGAGACAAAAAATGAAATGATGAAAACACACCTATAACAACATATGCAAGGGCCGGTCTCAATCTATGCTTGGTGCACATTTGGTGAGTGTTGGAGGATATACAGTGAGGCATATTGTTACAGACAAATACACAAACTGCTCTACAATTACATTAGTATCATTTGAGGTCAATGGAAAATTATAGTTGTGAGTGACCCAATGGCAAACATGTGGTTTTGGTGAGTAGCTCTTATACAAATAAAAAGAACCCTACTCTTTAAATGCAACACCAAGTTGCTTGATTGCAGGAAACAAATAACTATTTATACTGACTGTCTTGCATCCTGTGGTGTTCATAGAAAATCATGAATGGCTGAGATGTTTGAAGATGCATTTGACATCTGGATGTTTCATTAAGAGACTTAAGAATGGGCCTCTGAGAATAGACTCTCAGCAAGCATCTGGGATGAGTTAAGAGGGACAAGGGGTGCTCCTGAGTTGTCTAATGAGGGTTTTCTGCCACTACAATCTTATCGCCATTATGCTGAATGAGGGGAGAAGGGTGTAAAAGTTTAAGTGTCTTTGTAGAGAACAAAGTGAAGAGGTACAGTAACTCCAGGGAACACAGAAAAAATGCTGTCACTCTGCTTCTCCAAAGAGCTGAAATGTAGAAGACTGAGGTAATGAGGAATTACTATATATCAGAGGCCTGGGAAAGCTACAGTAAGGAAGGGAAGAGGGGGCGAGTAGAGATTTGACAGCCAAGACTAAACCACAGACTACTTAAAATATTCCACGTGTAGTGACATCTGTGTTACTGTTGTATTGATGCCCCAGGTTGATCCTCCAGGCCACCTTAAAAATGCTAAAATCAAACCAGATTTTGAAAACACTGAAGACTGGCATTTGCATATTTTGTATCTTAAGCAAATGAGTGTGTATGGCGTGCTTTTTGGAGTTTGGCCACAACACCTTTATAATTTTGTGTTTTGCTGAAAAAAGTTTCTGACAGTGATCAAGAATAAAAGCTTGTTTGAGTCCTCACAATTTCTGAAAGTGGCCACATCTGCATATTTATGGCTAGTGATAAAAATGCTAATGAATTCTGCATTCTGCTGTTGGTTTTATACCATATCTTGTACCACAGTTTACTCACTGTGTATTTTTTCACATAATAAAATAAGAAATCATTTGTCTCATTACATAAACTAAGACACAGTCACAAATTCAACTAACCTGCTGATTTCAGTTAAACTGGTTATTAACTATGGTTGTATGCCTGTTACATTTTCTCAGTGTTCAAAGTGATATCTTTATCCTTGTCTTCACTAACAGTCCAAAACGTAAATCTGTTGAAATTACTCTTTTGCAAAGAAATGTTTGTGAAAATGACCGAAAGTATTTTTTGACACATTTTCTGTTTAAGTGATACATTTCATGATGCCACAAAATGGTTCAGCTCCAGTTTATACAAACCTGTGAGGTAGAAATCCCCCATTCATTTTAATATAATAGACTCACTGTATGTCCTGCTGATAAAACCAGGGTATCCTCAGATTTTCATCTACAAACTTTTGTAAGGTTTCTGCTTAAATAATATTGTGAAATCTTATAATGAATAACCCTATAAACGGCCAATTTGTCATACTCTTCTTGCAGGTGATGAAAACGTACCACATGTACCACACTGAGAGCATCAGTGCAGAGAGCAAGCTGAAAGATGCTGAGAAGCAGGAAGAGAAGCAATTCAGCAAGTCGGGAGATCTTAATGTTAACCTTCTCCGGCATGAGGACCGCCAACCAAGACGGAGCTCTGTCAGGAAAATTGAGAAGATGAAAGAAAAGGTATATAACTGTTTATGTTTGTTTACATAAACACAGTTCTCTTTGACCTTAGCATGTGTGCTGATAAATTCTGAGTCTTCAGTTGACCATTTAGGTTAGGAAAAACCTTTTAGCAGTTTCTCAGCAAGATAAATGTCAGTGTTAGAAAAGTGCATTTCTGTAAATGGAGAACCAGCTTATTGTGCTGGGTGTACTTGGAAATTGTGAGAGACTGATAGACCAGTGGCTAGACAGAAACTCTCAGGAGCATACTGTAGGTCTGCAGCCAGATACACACTGAGCAAACTGCAGTTCTTGCGGCCAATTACCCCACTCCCTTTCCATCTTATCCAGATTTCTAGTTTGTGAAAAGGCTTCTCTGCCAGCGGTGTCAGGCTGGTGGTCTCAGGAGCATGCTGAACTTCAGATACTCCCATGCATTTTTTATTCTGGATCTTTGTCTTGGATTTCTTCATGCAAATGAAGTCTCCATCATCTCTCAGGTGCAGAAAATCAAAAACCTGTCAGTACAGCAGTGTTCCTTTATCCTCAGGCTGGTATCCTCAGAGATGCTGCCTGACTTGGAAGCCACACACTATTTCTAACACAATGTGGTGATGAATATTCGTCTTTTTTCCTGTGAATTGTTTCCACGCGTCCGTCTCATTACTCTGCCTGGAAACACACTGGAAGAGGAAGGAATGCAAAGTTAAAATCTTTTCCTCTAATACGCTACTAGAATAACAGAATACCTTTTCCTCTAAGACGCTGCTAGAATTTGCATCGTAATGGCTTAGTAGAATTGGAGCTAAAATTCCCATGTAAATTGAAATGTACAAAAAACATCTGCATTAGAATTATAAAGCATATGTTGTTTTTCAAACAGCAGTATTGCTTTTCTGAGTTGAGCATGAATCACTCTGATTCTAAAGCATGATTAAAAACACTACTTTAATACAAACTGTTACTTTGTAATTTCTGTTACTAAGTACAGCTACATGTGTTTATCTAAATTTGCAATGGGATACAGGCTCACAAAAAGGCAACTATGTTGGCTAATCTAGAAAAAACTTTTTTGCTTCGTTTCTGAGAGTAAGATAAAAAAAAAGGTCAATTTGACATCTGCACAGTAAATACTTAATTAAACAAAAAGACAAGGACCAGGATGAAACAACCCATATGGCTTTATCAGTTATAATAAAATAATCTTTGTACTTGACTTTTTGAGCCTTAAGTTTTTATAAACAAAGAATAAAGATGTGTCAGTTGGTGCACTTTTAAGGTGGAAACTTTTGTTGTATTTGGACAGTTAAGCTATCATGTTTTGCTGCTGTTGACATAAACTGTATATAAAAGATGGATGTACTCACTGTGACATCACCTATTGGTTTGTCACATCTCAACATGAGCATTTATGGCTATTATATTATTATTATTATTTGATCCAGAAATTACTATATCTCGACAAGAGGGTGGAGTGTTATTAGCCAATTCAAGCTCAGTTAGCATTGTGCATCCAAAGACTTAATTGAATTTAAACAGGTGAGTTGTAAAATAAATGAATAAATAAAATGACCTGAAAACAGGTGGGGATTTTTAGGCTGTAAACATGCTTATTTCTGATGTAAATTTGGCAATTTTACCATTAATCCAAGGAGACAGATTCACTTGTGTAACAAGTTGCAGGAGTCCATTTGAGGTACTTTCAGAGTGGCTTAATTTTTCAGCCCTGAGGATTGCTGTTTTGCCATCTTGGTGTGGACCTAAGCTAATCGGCTACAGTATACAGGCATTGCATCCTACTAAGAAAACCAAGAAGAGTATTCCTGAAATCTTACTATTTTTTTAAATGCCATAAATCACTAAGCTGTTTAATACTTTATGTATATGAGATGTATCTGGTACTGAACTCTTAAGAGGCAGAATAATAACTAGATGCAAGCCCGACTGTGCTAAGTTAACACATTTGTATCTAGGGGCAGCTTCTCTAGAGTGGATTTTTCCAAATGTTATTTTGCATCGCTACCTGTTTGTCCCCCCTGCAGCACTGATGGTTTTTTCTTTATCTACCCTATCTCTTCTCATCTCCCCAGAGGCAGGCCAAGTATTCAGAGAATAAGCTGAAATGCACAAAAGCCCGGAATGACTATTTGTTGAACCTAGCAGCAACAAATGCTGTGGTTGCAAAATATTACATCCATGACGTCTCCGATATGATTGATGTAAGTATGCACTAAGTATGTGTTTGTTTACATCTCTCAGCTGGGATTTCTGATGTTGATTTAACATTGCAGCACTGTCACTTTTCTCTCCATCTGTTCGCACTTAGCTTGTTAGTTGCTTGTTTCCAAGCTGCTCTGTTAGACCCAGTAAATGTATTTGGGATTATTTTTTCATAACAAACCTAACACTGATATGCTGCTGACTAACCGCTGCTGACATTAAAATTAGTTTAGCGATGTTCTGTACTTCAACACAGGGACTCCATCAGTGTTGATAGAATGATTTCTGCTCAGTCTGCTTGCGCTCCTCTCTCTTGGTCTTGTTGTGGTTCATTTGTTTTTGTTAATGTTGCTTTTGGGAGCTTTACTGGGACAAACATAGCCTGTCCTTGTAACTATCTTCCTCTAACTGTCACCAAGTAAAAAACATGACCCAGGACACGCACACACAGAAACACTCTTTCTCTGGTATCTATGGGCTTTTCTTTCATGGATCAGAATAGAGGGCACGGCCTTTCTGACACTGACTGACAAAGCTATGGTTTACTTATTAAAAATGAAAACCTTAGCTTACACTTTCCTTCAGTGAAATGTGATTTCTATAGTTGCTTTTAATCCTGAATTTTATAATCATGGAAACTCAAAGTTGTAGGAGACAACAACTCAAATTAAGAGTCATTCAAATTAAAATGTATTCACACTGTAAACCAACAGCCCTGCTGGAAAGTTATTATCTTTATTAAAAAGGATGACTTTGTTTAGTGAACCACTAATGGTGGGAAGTCAGTGGAATTCAGTTGGTAAGAGCAGAGGCTCTGTTTATGCAGGCATGAATACAATTAATGTGGCTGGCACCGGTCTCTCAGCCTCGGGTGACCTGCATGCCTCAGAAGACAAATGAAGAAACTTTTAATGGTCATTTTTTATTGGAAACATTCTGTTTGTATTACTTATTTGCATACAACCATATATACAGATTTATATAATCTAAACCTAAAGGGCACAGTGTTTTCTCCCCTTCTTTCTTTGCTAAGAACCTTTGTTGTATTTTTGCTCAAGGCCAGGCCACCATCCGGTGCTGTATTAACCACGGCGATGGATGCACATTTTTCTGGACTGTCAACATGATTTCATTGGCATTTCTGTAATATTGCACGCATGACTTATGCCTCAACCTGTGTCAGGCTATATACAGTACAGTACAGTGGTGGTACTTTGGCACGCTGAAAACCTGGTTCATGGCTGTGAAGGGGCCAAGATGGTGGCGCGACGGTAGCGCACGGCCACTCCAGAACCAAGGTGGTGCTTGTTCCCCTGTGATTGTCCATGTTCTGACCCGGTATTCGGGTGTTCGGATGTTGTGGATGCCAGGAGAGTGGTGTTCGTGT
>VUQH01037190.1:0-12931 GCA_015106775.1 Etroplus canarensis | reverse complement strand
CTCTTTTTATAACTCCTCCTTGTCTACCTTCACATCTGTCTTCAACTCATTGCTTTAGCCTGCAGGCCTTTCCCCTGGATCTGGACCTAATGAAACTACAGAAAACTGATTAGAACCCTCTAACTGAAACCATATGCTGCAGGCTCACTGAGGGGCCCTCTGCTGGAAAAATACGCATCTCTTTATGACTAGATTACATTTCCTGCTCTGTGTTATGTGTTTCCAGTGGGCTTTCAAGATGCTGGCAGTGGTTTTGGAGATAATGTTAGCTAGCGTAACTCTAAATCATTAAATTCTGTGTTGTATTTCTTTCAGGTTTGCAGCAGCAAGGCATTTTCCGTGTGCCAGGATCACAGGTGGAGGTCAATGATATTAAAAACTCGTTTGAGAGAGGTGAGTCAATAGATTCTCTCTTTCATGTAATCTAATACTTCAACGTGATCTATGCGTTAAACTCATTTGGTACATTTTTCAGCTCAACAAATGCTACTGCTGAAAGCACAAATGTGTTTCTTAATTAGGTGAAGATCCCTTGATTGATGACCAGAATGAGCACGACATTAACTCAGTGGCAGGCGTCCTGAAGCTGTACTTCAGAGGACTCGAGAACCCTCTCTTCCCAAAGGAACGTTTCCTGGACTTCATCTCTACCATCAGTGGGTTAACAAAAAATATTCAAAGACTGCATAGAGGAGAGAATACATAGAGTTAGGTAGAAGCTCATCTTTATTGAGAAAGAAAGAAGAAGAAAAAGTCATGCAGTGCTGCACGTGGAAGCAATCTTACAGTAACACCCGACTTTCTGCTTTAGGGTGTAGGCCATATAACTCTGCCATGTGCAAGTTTACCACAGAATCATTTCTCCACTGTTTCTAATAATGGGGTCTTTTGGGGTCTGGTAAAAAGGGGCATGAGGGGGCATATTAAATTGTCAAATAGTTGTTTTCAGAATTACTACTGCCTTTTGCTTTGGCACTGTAGCCACAGTTTGTTTTCATTTTTCAGTGCTGTTTGTTTCCCTTTTTATCAGAGTGTAAACGTGCATTGTTATACCACTCTGTCTCTGTGTTTCAGAGCTGGAGTCTGGAGCTGAGAGAGCACATCACATCCAGCAGATTATTGTAACTCTTCCTCGGACCATCATAATCGTCATGAGATATCTTTTTGCTTTTCTTAACCAGTGAGTCACTCAGTACATTGAGCCAGAGCTGCTGGTCTACAAAAGCAGTGTGCAAAGATGAGTTTGGTCTTTGTTTAATCCCCAAGTTATGACAATGAATCATACACCTTAGCATATATGCAAATATCAGAGAAAAACACACAATAGATATATATGAGGCAAAATACACAAGACATAAAGGTGTATTTTATAAAAGCCTGATATTTATAGCTACAGCTGTCTCTGGTCTTTTGGAAGTTATTTACAGGTTTGAAAAGTCACACCACACTGCAATAGTTTATCTGTCCTCTCAAAATAGATGTTACTAATGCTCTCTTTATTGGATGTACCTGAGTTAATTGCCGTCTTTGTTGGAAACACATGAACTGTAGTGATACTGCTCAGCCTCAGCTTGATGATAATGTGCAAGTACTTATTATGACTGCCTTTTGCAGCACTCAATAATTGGTTGCAAAGAGTGGTCTGTGGCATGTGCTCTATAAGTTGGTTTGTTGGCGAGGTTCACTGAGCATAAAGGTTTTTTTGTAAGCAAATTTATATGCCATTCTCCCCTTAAGACTGTATGTAAAAACTGAATTCTGGTGAAGCCATTGACTGTTCAAGAGCTGTATCTGCTACTCTATGCACCACACTTTAATTTATGGTGACTGTATTTCTAAAAACAGGTGTAATCGATTTTGTCAATATGTGAAAAAGCTACTTTTATGTGAAAAGTTACTCTGTCATTGATTATAGTCTAATCAAACAATTAATGTCATCAAAGATTTAGATTTTCCATCTCACAACTTGTCTCATTTAGTTCAGTTTTTAGTCATGTCAGTTGCAGCTGTTTCATTGTTCTGTGTTACTTTCCCATGAAGTTGGTTAAGACAAAAACAGAGATAAAAAAGGGTGACTGATGGACTATGAGATATTGCTAATGTTGTTCAGATACATACTGTGAGGTCACAGTTTGTTTCTGCTACCAAAAACAGTAATTGCAAGTTTTGTGTGTTAACAAAAAAGTGAAGTAAGAAAAAACGGAACAGGAACCAGAAATGCAGTCACTCCTAATTGGATTATTAAATTGGTAACAATCAAATTGCCATATATTTATGTTACGGGCTGTTTTATCAAAATAGATCTATAGTTTGTATACAGAACAATAAATCTGACGCTTCTGTCCTGTGCTGTCCCTCAGTCTTTCGCAGTACAGCGATGAGAACATGATGGATCCATACAATTTAGCTATCTGCTTTGGTCCAACTCTGATGCCCATCCCAGATGGCCAGGATCCTGTAGCGTGTCAGGCTCATGTTAATGAAGTCATCAAAACCATCATTATTCACAATGAAGTCATCTTTCCGAGTCAACGTGAGCTGGATGGCCCCGTCTATGAGAAATGCATGACGGGGGGTGAGGAGTACTGGTAAGTAGTGTCTTGATCATGTGATATGGTGATTGTTAGTACTATAATTGTTTACATATAATTTCCTCTGTATTCTGATTCTGATTTGGATAATTACTGCGATCAGGCATAACATTATGACCACCTGCATAATATTGTGTTGGTCCCCTGCAGTTTCGAAGATACTCTATCATAGTCATCTAGCAATCACAATTTGGCCCTTGTCAAACTTGCTCAAATCCTTAATTTTGCCCATTTTTCCTGCTTCTAAACGTCAACTTTGAAGACAAACTATTTATTTGTTCCCTAATATATCCCACCTACTAACAGGTGCCATGATGAAGAGATATTCAGAGCTATTCACTTCACCTGTCAGTGGTTATAATGTTATACCTGATCGTTGTATGTGGGGGCAATAGTTTGTTCACCTGTTCCTTGTATTAACTAATTCCCTGCTCAAACATGCTTTTTTAATCATTAAAAACTATTTGTCATATTGTGTATAAGTATCATTGTATTTTTCCTTCTCATTTGTTCTTCTAGTGACAGTCCCCACAGTGAACCAGGAACCATTGATGAGGCAGATAATGGAACAGAACCACACACCAGTGATGAGGGTTAGTACATTATCCTTGTCATTTTCATTTTTTATGGAAGAGCTTAGTTAGTACCAAGTTATGTTGGCCATCAAGTTATCAAGCAACCAGTGTTGTTTGATTGATAGTAATAAAATATTTCAGTAATTATTAGATAGATTGCCATATGATTTGTACAGACATTAATGGCCCCAGGTTGATGTGTTCTACTAACTGATGATCTCCTGATTGCACCACCACCATCATGAGAAAAAATAATGAAAGTGTTACCGTTCTTAGAAAACTTCTTTAAAAATTGGTTATTCTGATGGTTTGAAAAGCAATTCACATCTTGGAAATGTGTATAAGAAGGATTGCATATAAGACTATATATGTGGGATTTTAGAATTATTTGCGGATCAGAAAGCCTTAAGTATGGCCTGACCTTTTTATTATGAAGTGCTTTTGACTTAGAGGTGAGCGCGGTTTGCGCTGCAGCGGCTTCTGATCACAAAGGCTTAAGTGATGTTTGAAGCTGAAGGCCAGTTGAGTAAACAGTATTGGCATGCAGCACAGCCTCTTTGATCTATGTTTGTGTGTCTGTGTGAGTGTGCCCACCCCATCCCCTTTTTTCTCTCGCTTGTTCTTTGTTCAGTATTAGTCAGCAATTCTCCTGGGACTTTCTCCTTTGTGCAGTATTTCCTCAGTCTTCCTCTTAGCTTTGAATACATAATCAGGCCAGGCACAAAAGCCAGAGCACAGGTAATACAAGGAATCTTATCCCCTGCCCTCTCGATGACGAGTACTCGAGTAAACCTATCTTTGAGATTCATCTGTGTCGTAGATGCTTTTGTGAATGAGTGCTGACCCTATCTCGCTTTCATTTTTCTTATTTGGATAAGTCACCAAAGGATTGCTTTGTGATGCTGCTTATCCTCCTGCTGGCCTTAATATTGAGAGTGAAGTACTCTGGTGTTGCAGTTAGTGTCAGGAAATATTTCAGGTTTTGTGAAAAAAATAAATAAATAAATAAATTGGTGTTGTTAGATTAAGACGTCTATCAGCCTTTCTCTTATCTTTATAATTAAAATCAAATTTGATCAAAGCTGCCTTTCAACTTTTTCTTCTACTTTCCCTTTTAACATCAAGGTGTCCTTCTTAAGGGTTTTCAAATTAAAACTAGACTTTTTCTTTCAGTGCAGCTTTTTCTTACTCAAAAGACATTTCCTGTTCAACATACTGTACAGTGAACTCTGACTGACCCCTGCTGGCCTTTTGAAATACACCTTTCAATTCAGAGTCAGAAGTTCATGCAATAGCATGCAATGTGTGCTTTCTTTTATATTTTTACAGCCCACATGCATAATCTAAAAAGCCAAAATAAAGGAAACTTGCCTGTCTGAGGGATTTACCATAGAAAAATTGACATGCTGAGGAAATGAATAGCCTACACAACCCTGTCTGTTGCTTAGTGTGACTAATCATGTTATGGTTCATTTTTATAAGCTTTTTGATGTTTATGTGCTTGTGTGCGTTTTAGAAGTGGAACAGATTGAGGCCATTGCCAAATTCGACTATGTGGGACGCACTCCCAGGGAGCTGTCATTCAAGAAGGGAGCCTCCCTGCTTCTATATCACAGAGCATCTGATGACTGGTGGGAGGGCCGCCATAATGGCGTGGATGGCCTCATCCCTCATCAGTACATTGTAGTACAAGACCTGTACGTCATGCGTTTTAGTTCTTTATCTTGTGTGAAGTGAACCGCCTTATATTTCCATTTTTCTTTTCTTTAAAATTGTTTAGTTGGTTCATAGTTATTACACATCTTTTTTTGTAGATACATGTTGTACATGTAGTTTGTATGCATAGTTTATTCTTAGTGCAGCTGACTCTGCTCTTTCAGGGATGACGCGTTCTCAGATAACCTCAGCCAGAAAGCAGATAGTGAAGCTAGCAGTGGACCGTTGCTGGAAGATAAGGGCTCATCCAAAAATGACGTCCCATCACCATGCGAGCAATCACCCGATTACAACTTTGGAGGAATCACGGGGAGGTGAATACAATTAAAAATAAACACCTTTCACATTTCAAGAGTTTGCAAAGCTGAGGAATTTTTCTGACTGACAGCTGATATGATTTTATCCTGGTGCACAGGGTCAGGTTACGATCTGATGGAGCTGCAATTCCACGCCGTCGTACAGACACCCAGAGCCCAACCAGAGTGGCTGACACTCCACCACGGGCTGCAGCCTGTCCTAGCAGCCCTCACAAGGTGTCTATCAGCAAGGGTCGCATTGAGAGCCCAGAGAAAAGGCGCCTTGGCACCTTTGGCAGTGCAGGCAGCATAAACTATCCAGACAGGAAGACCTATCCTGAGGGTCATCCGCTTAGACCAGTGCCAGGGGCCACTCGTCACAGCAGCCTTGGAGACCAAAAATCACTGGAGACTGAAGCTCTGGCTGAGGTAAGATTAAAATCAACTGTATATTTTTGCAATTTCCACATTTGCTATTTTGCCTTTTAAGTATTTTAGAGTATAAATATGGTTTAAATCATTTGAAAATCATTGCTTTTGGCATCTCAACTTGTGCTAAATCACTGATGTTTTGAAAAACATGAAATTTTAAATGGAGTAATGAAAAAGTACAGTGTAAAGGAGATATCAAGAATCAGTCTCTTTGTCCGAGACATTAAGTGTATAAATGTGAAAAAAACTAGTCTGGATTAGGTATGTTTGCATGAACAAGGTCAGCCTGTATCTGTTGGAGGAGATGAGACCTAGAATAATGTGAATTACAGAAACACGACAAGGCCATAGAGGTCTAGAACCGAAGGTAGAGTACACTGAAAACATTGATACAGGTTCTCATCACTTGCTAGCCAGTACTTAAGCAAGTTTGCTGTGGAGAGAGGGCGAGATCTCTGTTTTGTGTGCAAAGGATTTTGAATATCTTATATAGTTACGCAGTATGAACATGTACAGGGCAATGCCAGTGGTTTAACATGTTTTTATCCATTTAATACAAATCTGACATGATAACTAACCTTTTTGTAAACCATGTTTGCTCAAGATTGTAATCTGTCACAGAGAAAATGATGTCCTCTTGTGAAAATAATATTTTTATGAGGTAATGCAGTGGAGACTTGGCTTTTATTCTTGATCTTTCTGCTTCCTTCATCCTCGTCTCTCCAGGACATTGAGAAAACTATGACTACAGCACTTCATGAGCTGCGGGAACTGGAGCGCCAGAACACCGTTAAACAGGCTCCTGACGTGGTCTTGGACACCCTGGAGCCAATGAAGAATCCAGTTAGCTCAGAGCCCGGCAGTCCGCTGCACACCATTATGATCCGTGACCCAGATGCAGCCATGCGCCGTAGTAGCAGCTCCACATCTGAGATGATGACCACCTTCAAACCTGCCCTCTCTGCCCGCCTGGTTGGTGCTCAGTTACGCCCCCCACCCATGAGACCAGCACGCCCTCCTCCAACACAGCACCGCTCAAGCAGCTCCAGCTCTTCAGGGGTTGGCAGCCCTGCTGTAACTCCCACTGAGAAGATGTTTCCCAGTAACAACACAGCCACAGGTTCCAACATGAATATTTCCAGCGATGGTGGTGATAAGTCTGGTACCATGTAGCAAAGGTGGAAGCTTCTAGGCAAGAAGGCTGTGAAGCTTTCCAAGTGGGAAAAAAGCTTATGGAAACAGACGCTGATGTGTGAAAAGCAGATACGGATGTCTTCCTGTCTGTTTTCTGCTTGACTCAATTCATATCTACAGGATGTTACTGAAGCTCCCAGAGTATGTTACCATGGAAATCAAGCAGTGGCAGAGCCTGTATAAGTGTGATAAAGCTCAGCTGTCTTTGAAACTTGATTTATCAACAGTAAATGTGTATAGGAGTATGTGTATTTCAGTTATACCTCAGTTTTAACAAAATTCTTTGGCCATAAACTCATTTCAGAGATGCATTGAATGCAAGTAAAGCAATACTTGTGTGAAATTTGGTTTCTGCCCATCACATGCAGTCCAGCTGGTTTTTCAATCTTTCCTGTTATGTGAAAATACCTCACCTCAACAGGTGGAGGCCAAAATACTATGTCTGTTTATCATTTCGGGCAAAGCCCTCATGGGTGTAAATACAAACTTACTTGAAGTCACCATACTTTCTATTATGGTACATTGGATGTTCAGCAACATAACAGAGAAATTTAAACCTGCATGCTTGGATTGGAGAAAATAAAGGAAACATTAAAGACCTACATCACTGAGAGGAGATATGTAATGAAATGATGTGTGAAAAAGCTTGGTAATACTAAGAATAAAATATAACTTTGAAGTCTTATTTACAGTGATGAAAAACTAAAATCAGGATTTAGATGTCCAAATATTTTGAAAAGTAATGCCTTGTTATCATACATTGTTATCTCTTAAAATTGTCACTTGTGTGGCATCACAGCAAAAGATGGAGCATCTTGGCATGAAGATGATCTGTGAATTCTTTGACATTACTAATCAGTACTACAATAAGTCAGCCTCTAACATCATGCATGGTTGAACAGTGGACAGACTTAACATGGCTATTTCCATGTTTTTTGTGCTGTATATGGAATGCAGAAAAATAATGCACCAACTAATGTAGGAATCCTGTGGTAAACTTGTACATAATATATAGCGAGTAATTTTTCAGTGTTATTTGTGTACAGGTTAATATAAATTTAGCAAGGGGTTGGTGTGAATGGCACTTGTAAGGATTCTAAACCAAGTTTTTAAAATCATATCAAGTAAAATTTGAACATACTTTTTAATTTGACTGTAAAATAGAACCAGTTACCATATACTGAATGCTTAGAATACATTAGGTAATTGAACTATAGAGAATTGATTGCTGCTGGAAACACCACAAAGACTGAATAAGTCCATTATATTTTTAACCTATTTTCCCATCCTGACACATTTCACAAAAGTTGAAGTGTTTCAGGTTTAAGTCTTATTCAAGTGATTATTTTTATTGCAAAAGAAACAGTGAAACTTCTGACAGTTCATCTTTTAAATTTACAAACCCCATTTCCAGAAAAATTAGCATAATTTCCAAAATGCAGTAAATAAAAGTCTGGGATCTGTTAATTCATGTGAACCTTTATTTAACTGACAAAAATGCAAAGAAAATATTTTTAATAGTTTTATAGACCAACTTAATTGAATTTTATAAATATACAGAAATTTTGAATTTGGTGACTACAGTTGGGATGGAGGGATTTTCACCATTGTGTTGCATCACCTTTCCTTTTAATAACACTTTTGAATTCTTTTGGAATTGAAGCTACTAACTGTTGTAGTTTTGCAATTGGAAATCTTGTTCATTCTTGCTTGTTATCACAGTACATCTACTCAGCAGTCCTAAGTCCATTGTGATTCTCCACTTCATGATGTGCCAGATATTTTCAATATGAGATAGATTTGGACTGGCAGCAGGCCACATACACTCTGTGTCTAAGACATCGAACTGCTGTAGCCTGTGCAGACTCTGGTCTGGCATATTCCTGCAAGAATAAGCGTGGACATCCCAGGAAGAGACATCACCTTGATGACAGCATTTGTCTCTCTAAAATCCAGTCATGCGGTTCGCTCTAATGCCCATACCATCATAGATGTTGATTTCTGCACCTTTTGCTGATAAAAGTCCGGATGGACATTTTTGCCTTTCACAGAGAACTTGATGCCCATTTTCTTTTTTTGGAAATAAAGTTAAATTCGGACTTCTATGACCACAGCCACAGCCTTTGGTTTGTCTGAGATGAGCTTGAAGAACTCAGTGGTGTTTCTGCATAGAGGTGATGTATGGCTTTCTTGTTGCATAATGCAGTTCCACAAGCCATTTCTGGATGCAGTGATGGACTGTTGAGTGACAATGGTTTACTGGAGCATTCCCGAGCCCAGGTAGCTATATTTGTCAAAGTAGCATGACGGTTTCTTAGACAATGCCACCTTAGGGCTTGAAGATCATGCACATTCATCAGTGAGTCCTTGCCCTTTATGCACTGAGATTCTCAGAATCTTATCAAAATATCATGCACTGTAGATGCTGAAAGAGCTACATTTGCTACAATCTTGCCTAGAGAAATGTTCCCTTTGAACTGACAATTCTCTCATGAATTTTGGCACAAAGAATTGCGCCATGACCCATCCTTATTTGCAAAGACTGAGCCCTTGGATGCTACTTTTATACCAAATCATTACCATCCCAGCTTTTGTTGAGTGGGTTGCAGCCATTAAATTCTAGATTTGTGTATATTTACAAAGTACAATTAAGTTGGTCAGTAACACTACTGAAAATCTTTGAACTTTTGTAAGCTGAATGAAGGCTCACATGAATTAACATGTCAAAGATTTTTGTTTTTATTGTAGAAAATATCCAAACTTTTCTGGAAATGGGGTTTGTAAAATGCTGTACTTACCCAGAACTGGAAAGAAGATGTTGTTACATACTATTGTCAGAGAGGCCTCCTTTTTTTCTGCCTTTTACATAATCAATTATTTATAGATACAGATATGTTCAGACTGTAGACTGTTAGTTACTTTTTGTTGTAGGAAATCTAAATAAGAACATTTAAGTATTTATATCTACTGTACCTCTTGTCGTCCTGACAGCTGTAGTAGAGAGACCTTGCAACCTGCATCCCAAAGAGCCTGCTCTATTCTGTATGTGTGGCAGTGTAATGTGGGACTCAATGGTATGTGGTGCCTTGGCTTGTTGAAACGCACAAATTAATTCAATATTGGACTAAGGAACTGGCCTAATATTTATGGGGGTTGAGGAAAATTAAGCTACTCATAGTAGGGGCTAAAACAGAATCAAACCAGGCTTGACGATGCCTGTTTCAACAAAAGCAAAATAATTTTAAAAATATGCAACAACTAAATTATTAGCATGTAAACCACTGATTCCCTTGTGAGATACAGATACATGATGCTAATTGAAAATACTTGCTTGCTGTCAGTGTATTTTTTGGTTTTTATTATCAAATTGTTCAACAGATTAAAGTACTGGGTGGATGGATTATTAAGAACAGAGAGCTACTGCAGCCAGAAAAAGTTAATATAGCATTTAAATTTACATAGTGCAGTCACACCCTCTGCTGGTTCCTGCTGGTGCTGCGTGAACTGGCAGGGACCTTTCATGGGCATTATGATCCGTAGCTCCTATTGCGATGGCTGAATTAATCCATATAATTTTAATAAGTTATTGTCCTGGTTTTGGGTTTTGGACCTGTTGCTATATATGAAGTTAATGTTACAAAAAGCATTCATTTATTAAAATATGAAAGCACACAATTCAAAAGGGGGGGATCATATTTAGCTAGATTTTCTTTATTAATTTATAGAATGTGTAAGTGGAGCAGAAAATTTGAGTGCCTTTTGTGCACAACATCAATTTTTATTGGACTTTTACTTTTTTACTTTTTTAACTGTGATATGTTGTTTGTTAGTATTCATGTTTATTATGAACTGATGTTGCCTTTTTTTAATCCATACTTTCTCTTGCTACTCAGTTGTCACGCTACCGTAAGGAATACATTGTGTATAGAACCATCAAGAACTGCTCATCCCTGTTTGGGTGAATTCAGTAGAACATGAGTTATTAGAACTACTGTATGCATAATCTGCTGGCAAAATTCAGTAGAATCATCTCAGAATATTTCTTTTACCTTTTTTTAATTTTCCCTGTGAACTGCCTGTGCTGTGGTCGAGCATTTAAATCTTGCCATTTCGCTCCTTCCCTTTCAAAGAAATATCACCGCAGTGTTCTTGCTGAGAGATGGACTCATATGGACCTCTACATGTAGAGGTTATTGGGCACTTGGTGCACTCTCATTGGTTCCTACATGTGATGTTACACTGACATTTTCTTTTCTGAAATGTGTGCTTAAATGGGTTACACTGGTTGTCTGGTGACATGAGAAGGCAGCAAGTTATTAGTCAAGAAGAAAATCTCAGTAAGAGCCCCATCAGAGGACTGGAGTGTGAGTCGCTGTCACACTGTTTACTTTCTCTTTAATTGTTTGTCTAGTGATGCTGTTTGTTGGTGAGTGTCTGGTGGGTTGAAACCTGTGATGTAATGTACATCATACCACTGACTGGGTGTTGAAAATCCTGCATCCAAATAAAAACCATTATTGCTCTGTCATCTGGAATTTTCAGGTCTCTTGTTTTGTGGCATGGAAAGAAAAAAAAAACAACAAAAAAAGAGACCTTTTCTTTTCTGCCTTCAAATAACCATGCATTCTTACTGGGAAATCTTGTCAAAGCTAAACAGTAGCTTGAATTTAAGAAGTACATGTACACAAGATAAGATATTCCTTTGATAGTCTTATGTGTTACAGCAGCAAGACAGTGACAGCAACACACCAGTATAAAAAGAGATCACATCAAAAAGAAAGACAGTAATACCAGACAATAATAATAACACAAGGCATAACAATAATAATATTAGGATGATAATAGAAAAAATAGAAAAGACAATATAAAGAAGGAAAAACGGGCAGTATATTTATAAATTCTGGTGCTGCAGAAATCCACCACTGTCACTTTTGTCTTATCTGCATTGATGTAGAGGCAGTTCTGCTGGCAACAGAGCACAGAATCCTTGGCCAGTTCTCTGTACTTTTGATCATCCCCATTTGCAATGAGGCCGAGAATCACAGCGTCATCAGAGAACTTCTGCAAATGACAATTTGCTAAATGATACATGAAGTCTGCAGTGTAGAGAGTGAAGAGGAAAGGAGCCAAGACCATTCCTTGCGGGGGCCCCATACTGCGGTCAGTTAGTGAGGTAGTCCAAAATCCAAGATGAGAGGTGGTGATCCACCCCCATGAGCCCCAGCTTGTTCCTCAGGGGTGCAGGTTGTATGGTATTAAAGGCACTTGAGAAACCATAGAAAGTAACTCTCGCAGTGCTCCCAGGCTTCTCCAAGTGAGAAAGAGCTCTGTTTAGGAGGTGGATGAGGGCCTCATCCACCCTAGTGCCATGCTGGTAGGCAAACTGAAGCAGGTCCATTGATGAAGTCACCACAGGGTGGAGATGGGTGAGGACCAGCCTCTCCAGAGTCTTCATCGGATGCAATATCATTGCCACCAGCCTGGGTTGGTCCTTGGATTGTGGTGTTTTTAGTACCACACAGGATGTTTTCCAAAGCTGTGGTACTATCCCCAGCTTCAGGCTCACATTAAAGATATATTCCGCAATCCTGGACAGTTGGTCTGCCCAGGATTTGAGGAGCCTGGAGCTGATGCCCTCCGGACCTGCAGCCTTTTTTGTTCTTAATTTCCTGAGCTCACTTCTCACCTGGGTAGTGACCCAGACGGGGGGGTGTCACCCAGCAGCCAAGGTGCAGAAGCCACAGGGGGCCATGGCGACATGCCTGCAGGCTCTGCTGGCAGCCGGCCACACCAGAGCGGACCGAGCCCCTGGGCCCAGAGACCCGAGATCCCAGGGTGGATCCCGGGGTGGAGACAACTCTGTCAAATGCTTTTTTTGCATCTAGAGACAATATTGTGGTTTCAATGTTTTTACTACATGAATAGTCTATTAAATTAAATAATCTACGTGTATTTGTTGATGAGTGCCTACCTTTTATGAAACCGGTTTGGTCAGGATGAATTAAGAGGGGGGTTATCTTCTCTACTCTCTTTGAGAGGGATTTACAGATTATTTTAAGGTCAACATTAATAGGGGATATTGGACAATAGCTTGAAGGAAATACAGGGTCTTTGCCTGGTTTTAGCA
>VUQH01037188.1:2851-15450 GCA_015106775.1 Etroplus canarensis | reverse complement strand
CACATCTCAAAAAGGTTGGGACAGGTTTATCACTGTGTAGCATCCCCTCTTCTTTTATCAACAGTCCTTAAACACCTGGGAACTGAGGAGACATGCTGTTGGACCTTTGCGAGAAGAATGTTGTCCCATTCTTGTCTGATATAGCATTAAGCATTTCCCCCCCTTGGATTAATAAAGGATTCTGAGTCTGATTCCAGTTGCTCAACACTCCTGGGTCTTCTTTGTGGTATTTTGTGTTTCATGATGCACCAACAGTTTTATGTTGATGAAAAGGCTTGACTTTAGGCAGGGCAGGGCAATCCAGCACCCAGACTCTTTTACTTTAAAGTTATACTGTAGTAATAGCTGCAGTATGCAGTTTAGCAGTGTGTTGCTGAAATATGCAAGGCCTTCCCTGAAAAAAGCAAAAGCTGGAGGGGAGCATGTGTTGCTCTAGAACTTGTATATGCCTTTTAGCACTAATAGTGCCTTTCCAGATGTGCAAGTTGTCAGTACCATGGGCTATAATGCACCCCCATACCCTCAGAGACACAAACTTTTGAATTGAGTGCTGATAACAAGTTGGATGGTCCCTCTGCTCTTTAGTCCAGAGGATGCAGGATCCATGATTTCCAAAAAGTAATTTTAAATTTCCATTAATCTGACAACACAATATTTTTCCACTTTTCCTTAAATTAGCTTTGACCCAGAGACGACAGCAGTATTTCTGGATCATGTTCACATATGGCCTCCTCTTTGCATGATAGAGCTTTAACCTGTATTTGTGGATGACACAGCAAACTGTGTTCACAGACAATGATTTCTGGAAGTGTTCCTGAGATCATGCAATGATTTCCATGACAGAATCATGCCTGCTGCATGGACATTCTTGTGTTGTTTGACAGTGGATATCAAGCGACCAAAAAAGCAAGGACAGATTTCTACCATTGTGGGTTGTTTTTTTTCTTATAACAAATTCAAGCCAACTTTATTTTAATTTAGACTTATCCATCAAATGTTTTGGGACAAAAATGCAAGTCATTAGAATCATCCACCTGATCCATCACAATCATACACCATCCATCAAATGACTGTCTTTCAAATCTACAAATGCTGATTGACAGATTTCACCCTTAATGTGTTTGAAAGTCTTAGATTATACTATCCGTTCTGCTGTTATACACCAGCAAATATAAGTCGTCACTAACAGCTTACCAGGCTTGCTGATACACATGCAAGGTGCCACCCCTGTTTTTAGCTGTTTAGCGCCACATGAGCTCCATCTGTACTCAAAGCCTTCATTGGTGACATGTGGCCTGTCCATTATTGCTCTATTAAAAGCCATGTGTGTCAATGGGACTCATGCTGTTCCATTGCAAATAGGCATCTTGTATTCTGCCGGAGAGATTAACAACATCAAGCACAGTGACTTCTTTTAATGTCAGTCTTCCTTTGATACTTGGCACTCGCATTTGGGTATGATTGAGATTAGATCTTACACAAGTAAGTGTAAGATGATACTTAATAAAAGAGGGTGATGCCCCTGACATTTGAAAGAGCTTCTTTTGACTGTGTTGGCACGATAATTATTTAATAAGAAGTTTTGTCAAGTTTGCACTTAACTGCACGTCTTTCTGTCTGTTTGTATCAGGTTGTCTATAGCATCCATCACAATCTTTTATACAGAACATTTACTTTTTGCTTTTTCTACTCAAGTCTGATCTTTGGGTTTTACTTCAAAAGTAATTTCCCTACCTGCATTCACTTGTGGATTCAAAAACAAACTTTGGCACACAGTCTGACACATACTGACATATTCTCACGTACACGATCACAAAAGCAAACAGACATGCAGCACCGTTATTTTTACTCTGTTTTATCTCCCCCGGTATGGCCTTCAGCCTATTTTTGCCTTAGCTTCCTACCACCAGAAGGGCGGCAGAAAGGTGGTAATGGAGGGCTGACTGAGGCCTGTCACTTCATGCTCTTTCACCCCAGGGACTCTGAGTGGGAAAGTAATGGCTAGGCCTGCCAGATGTAGCAGTCACTTTTAATCAAGTGCATGGCTGTCACTCTGCCTGTATTGATCCCAGTGAAATCCCCAGGCAGGCTGCAATCGGACCGGTTTCTACACCACAACAACTTTTCTCTCACCTTTCAAACAACTCCCCATGTGGTGGCATCTTGGCCAGGTTAATCATAATCCAGCTTTGCCATGAAAAACAGCAGGCGCAGAAAACAAGATTGGACAGGGTCACTGCTCCTGCCGCTTGCACACTGTCTCCTGGCGGATGTCAGGTTTTCATGTGTAACAGATATCTGCATTTTACCCTTATTTATGTGTGTATTAGTGTTACAACTTTAGTGCATTATGGTGCTTGAGTATTATTTAATCTTCATATTGTTTGGATGCAAGGCTTATTCAAAATATCATCAAGGTTAAGTAGATGCTGGGAAGCCATATTTGTCTTGTTTTCACCTCACTCAACAGGAATTCTCGCTATTGTGTGACTGAGTGAAAGTCAGAATTTGGCACCTGACTCTTTACTTTTTTTTTCCAGAGATCGTGTTGCAAGCCTCTGGTTTTATTGTTCATTTGCTGAGGCCACAGGGGCTGACTATTACTGGGTCATAACTCGGCAGGATGATGAGGGATGAATTCTAATGTGGATCCATCACTGATAGGAATGGGAGGGAGGTGGTAGAAATGAGAGATGGAGGACTCATGGGTTAGATGCGAATAAAGTATGTCATGGCCACACACACACACAATCTAAATGTATACACAACATCGAAACACACATTAACAACCATGTAAGCAGGCACATGCACTGTAATATGAGGCATGATTAAGGAAAACTGAGTTAGCATAAGATTAAATGTATGCTGTAGACGTTCTTTCAATTTTTTTAAAATTTCATATAAGATAAGGGAATTGCATCCTGCAGATGACAGTAGTATGGAGGTCACTTTTCTTTCTTGTGCAGCACTTCTGTTTTTCACTTGTCTCACCAAAACACTGCTTGTGTGTAGGGATCATAGCTTGCTGGAAAAGAGAAATGAGAGAGCAGTTGCAGAATAATCTGTTCCACCATCTAGACACATGGTTGACTCCATGTGGTAAACCTTACTGACAGATGCTTAGAGTAAGAGTAAAAGGAAAGGTATTAGGCAATGACATGTGAAATAGAGGGCAGACTGCCGAGCCCCCTGCATTGCAGATGTACTCCACTGCGCCATAGTGGACAGACAACACTGAACAAGGCAGTGTGAAGACACACTGTTTTAGTGTATTTGGTAAAAGACCCTTTATAAAATCCTCTGAATTTTAAGCCTAAAGCTTGCCACATCAGGAAACTTGTGAGTTGATGTCAAGGGAAGATGTACAGAAGATATATATAACAACAAAAAAGAAAAATAGGAATCATAATACAAAAAATATAAATCTGACAATTTAGCTATAAAGCCTGCAGAATGTATATTTTATATACTGAAGAGATTATGGCAAATTGACAATTTTATTGCTGTAATATATAGGTCTCTACAACAGTGAGATATTGCTGTGTTTCAGTTATTCCCTGCTTTCTATTAGGGCAGAATAATTTCAAGTTGTAGATTTTTAGTTCGGTTTAGATTAAACTTTAATGACCCCTGCAGGGAAACTGGGTTGTTTCAGCTAAGGAGAATAAGATATAGCTAATAATAATAATGCAACAGGGAGTACTGGGAATAATTCAACAAGTCGCCACAAGCTGAATGTGCAGAACATAATAGTGGGGATGAATAAAAATCATAAATTGCGTGCAATGACTTGTTGAAGTGGAAGTACCTTGTATTGATATTTATTCTGATTGCAGGGAAATAACTGCAAAGAAGTTTTTTTTCCAGGATTATAAATATATATATTCAAACATAACTCAGTGCCATCGCACAAAATATTTTTTCCTTTTCATCAGCATATCCTGTCATATAATGTACATCATGAAATTGCCATAGTATGCACAGCTCTAGTATAATAAAAGCCACCTTGTGTGACTTGGGAAGAATGCAGGACGAGTGGGTTCTTTCTTTGGGATTTGCAACCGAAGTATCACCCCTTGCTTTCTTACAACACACTGTTGCAGAATCCCTCTCAATCCCCCCCATAGTGGAACAAAGATTTTGCACTGCAGCTCACATTAAGTCAGCAGGAAAAACCAACAAAAAGGCATGGCTCCTCCAGTGCCTTCTGTCTTTTCTGCAGGAAACAGACCAATGGCTCTATTAAAGCAGCAGCGGCATACACCCTGGGTAAAATAGCTGTCAGATTTGTCACTTTCAAATGACATACCTATTAGAAGCTAATAAAACCCCTGAGCTAAGTTGAGCCAGCCGGCACAAATCAAGGCTACAATTCAGCAGAAGGGTGAGATGTTGAGGTGAAAGAGAGAAGGATATTTCTACGCTTTTGTGTAAGCTTTTGTTTGCCCGTTCGGTCGCTGTCAAGTTAGACAATGCAGTTCCCTGAGAGTCTAATCGATGCTGCAAATGTCAAAGACTGGCTATGGATGCCTAGGCCAAAACATGACTTTCAGTGTGGTGCTGTTATCTGCTGGACAAAGACTTTGACAGCTGATGCCTAGTCTTGGGGTATGAGCCAACATCTACAGAGGCTTTGTCTTATACAGTGAAGTCTTCTTATCCACTCAATGGCAATGATCCACCTTAATCTAAGAGGTGCTGTTAATCAGGAAAATCTTTCTCTTCTGCCTTCTTCTCTGTGTGAGGTACATGTATCAGTAACAGCAAAGCTTTTGTCAATAAGTGGCAGGTATGTTCTCATGTCATTTGGCAAGTACCAGATTTATAGCTTCAGAGCTTTGTAATTACTGTTCAGACACAGTTGCTTTAATTTTGGTGTTAATTATGTTTGTTCTTTGAAATCTTCATCACATTGATTTGTTTACATGAGTTGAAATGTATGCATACATTCACACACACTCACAAACACACGTGCACACAAATCCATTGTAATTCAGGGAGTATCTACAGTTGAGATTGCAGTGTCATGTCATTAAGACAGTCCCCTCCCAAGGGTACTATTATTGCACCAATGCACAGTAAAATATTCACACACACACACACACACGCACAGTCAGGATACATTAATTGGCTTTACTCTCACAAGAGAGTTGTATTTTTAAAATGATATGTACTGAAGACCAAAAATGAACTCCCAAACCTTCACTGTTGTGACGTAAGTTTTCAATATATCATTGTAGATTTTTATCTCTGCAGTAAAAGTAGATTGGTCACAGTACAAATGTCTTTCCTAAGGCAAATAAAATTTCAGTAGCATTGAAATCACAGTGGGACTATATAAATTTAATCGATCAATACATTGATTAGCAATTATACAATGCGGCAGACCTGAGCATAAAATGTTTTATTGTGTCAAAGAACGTGGCCTAAACTGGCCATGAAAACAGTACACATACAGCACCATAATAGCTTTCATGGGAAAAAATATTGTATGATAGAAAATTTTACATGCAGTGCTTAACAAATTTATCAGACCATCTGTCATAAACGAGAAAAATCATATATCATCATGAAGTGCTTTAATGCAGACTTTTTCTTATGGTTTACGATTTTGAACAGGAATTGTAAATGTCAAACTGAATTCACCTTTTGATAAGCAAATTGGGCCAGCTCCCAGGGGTGCTTTGTGACAGAAGGTTAGCAGCAAGAGTAAAAGGGAAGGTTTACAAGATGGTAGTGAGGCCTGTCATGATGTATAATCTGGAGACAGTGGCACTGATGAAGAGGAGCTGAAGATGGCAGAATTGAAGATGTTGAAATTTTCACTAGGAGTGACCAGGATGGGCAGGATTAGAAATGAGTACACTGGAGAGACAGCTCAGGTTGAGAGGCTTGGAGATAAAATCAGAGAGGCTGAGATGGTTTGGACATGTTCAGAGGAGGGATAGTGAATATGCTGGACAAAGGATGTGGAAGATGAAGCTGTCGCACAAGAGAAGAGGAAGACCACAGAGAAGGTTCTTGGATGTAGTGAAGGAAGACATGTAGAAGGTTGGTGTGAGGGAAGAGGATGCAAGGGATAGGGGGAGATGGAGGCAGATGATTCGCTGTGGTGACCTCTAATGGTAGCAGTCAAAAGAAGAAGAAGAAAAAGAAGAAGATTCAACCACTAAAGCTATTTTTTCTGTTCAAGAATGCAAGTAAATAACTCTAATTTGACATCTGAATCAAGAAATAACATGTTTTACCCTTTTTCTGGATTTTTTGTGAAACCAAGATTAAAAATTAATTGATAACAATAATAATTATATTTTAAAGAGATTCTAACTACTGGCCTGTTAACCATTATAGACACATAAAAAATGTTTTTGGTATTTATCAATGCTGTTAATTTTGGGCAGCTGTGGCATAAATCTTACATTGGGTGGTGATCAAATAAATTTGTTAAGCACCAGTCTATGCAAATTATTAATCTATGTTGTAGAGTTTACTTTGTTTTGGTGGCTGCTAATCCCACTGCCTATGTACACAGACATACAATAGCTTCCACTTGCCAGCACGGAGTTCTACTGAAAGACCACTGCCTTAGTGGTCCTTGGGAATTGAGTCTTTGAGTTACCAATGATTATATAGGTCAGTGTCAAGATCTGGAAGAACTAAGGCATTTGAGAGGAATATCGAGCTTAATAACACTTAACCATGATCGGGCCTTTGTACTTAATTATTCTCTATTTCAAGAATGAATACCTGAATATTTCAATGATAGCATCTTCTATATCCTATTCTTTAGAGTTAGCCTTGTGTTTAAAAAACAAAACTTTGTTGGATATACTCAGTTAGTTCAAATCTTTTGACTTGATAAAGTGAAAGCCATTTACACAATTCAGAGTTCTTATGAAACATCCTAATCATGGTCCTTATTCGTTTCTTTATGTCTTTTAATGTACAATGTAGTTCAAAATATTTTTTAACAACATTGCCTCAAGATTACCAGATACAAGGAAACAACATCCATTCTCTTCTGTCTCTATCTATTCCATCCCAGACTTTTAGTGCCAAGGAGAGAAACAACTGGCCTGTTGCTATCCATCTCCTCTTGTACTTGAGGGGCTCTAGGTGATAAATTCAACTCTTACAAAAGCCCATTGGCAAGACACCAAGCACATGTTGTCCCAGAACAAATGCTTTTAAAGTGTATATTGTTCAGATTTTAGTGTTGTATTCAGCTTCTGGTACCTGCTTCAATCACAAGAGTGTCATATTATTATCTGTCATTGCTTCCTCTAGACTCCAGGCTGGCAGATCCCCCCATTTCCAGCCAGATTTTACCCCAAAAGTGAAGCTCTAAGATCCTCACTCTATGCCCTAATATTACAGAGGCTCTGAAAATTAAAGAAATTGAAGATATTCTCATTTAAACAACATTAAAAATGCATCTACTCTCATGTTTTTGAAAAGCTAATTTCAGCATGCAAGATTTCATTAGAGAGTTGAACAGATTTCATAGAAACAGTTTTTTGTTCTTGTGATATTCTATTATAGGAATCTTAGGCTTGTGCCATTTTAGTGATGGATATTTTCCACCTGGGGGGGAAAGGAACATTCCACCAGTGATGTTCTACCAATAGTAGTATTCAAACTTGAAAAAGTTTTGGGAGTCTAAAAGAGCGGGAACTCTTATCTTTTAGCCCACAATATTTGTCAAATCTAAATAAAATTCCATTAAAAAACTCACAAAAGTACTAACTTGCGATTACTGCTGTTGTGTGTTCCAGGTAATGCCTAGCCATGGCATAATCAACATGTACCATGGCATTGAAAACATGCAAGCTGGGACATTCTGGCATATATGAGACATATGAGGTTTTGCAGTTAATGAAATGATTAATCGTAATGTCCTTATGAGAAGATAAATCAACAATCGCCTTGGTCGGTATTACATTTGTGCATATTGTAGAAATAGCACTAGCAGGATGCCAAATATTTTGAACCCAGCCTTGTTTACTGAGTGTCTGACTGAGGAGGCTGCATACCAGTTTATCTTCAAGGTCTTTTATTTATTTTCTAATCCTACAATTGATTAATGGTTGTTCAGGTAAGATCTGGCTCAGTACATCATTACTCTCTATTAATTATTTGTTTCATTTTCTCTGCCTCTGTACTGTATAGTGGGACAAAAACTAATCTGTATTTTTTAGTTTTGGAACAATATTTTTCTAGTAAGGGTTCCCTGTCCCAGTGTTTGTCTCTAGCGTATGCTTTCTGCAGGTTAGTGTTTCTACATACATTTTCCTGCCAATTCAAACTCCTTTTCCTGGTTACAAGTTCCCCTCACTCTTTGAATCATATATAAATATCCCTTGATTATCTTTAAATATTTTAAGAGCTAAGCAATGTATTCTCTTATTGCTGAAAACTGAATATAACTTAATAATATGATTAATGTTTAAAAAAATCTGAAAAGCTTGTAGCTCTGCCTCTGACCCATGTCAACAGTGTACCATCCCTACCAAATAAAGTGGTTGAAAAACGAAACACACACACACACACACACACACACACACACACACACACACAAGGAATCAAGACATTTGGAGATGGCAAAAGGATTTCAGAGAAAGGTGGGAAGCTATTCTTGATAAATGTTCCTCTAATTTATGCTCGTGCTGTTAGAAGAGTCAAATAAAGGCAATCCAAAGCGAAATACCAGAGGTGAGAAAGGCAATTGATAATTACTTAGTCTATACAAATACTGTGCAACTTGAAAAAAAAAAAAGCAGATCTTGTAGAGTACACACAGGGTCTCAAGTGAGAAAAGATTAAGGGATTCAAGAGAGATATAAAAGACTTTAAAGAGGGCAAGGTGTAGTGCTAGAAATAGAGACCACCCAGGAATACAGATAGAGGCCTATCAGCTAGAACAAGATACATGTGTGCCACCTCTAACTTCACAAGCAGTGAGGATGAACACAATGAGAGGTCTGCAGGCCAGACCTGACATTTATTTTTATTTTTTTATTTTTTTGGACTGAACACGAGCTATGGACCAGGACAAGGCAGACAGAGGAGAGGACATGAAGGGGAAGAAAGAAATCAGGAACCCAGAAACACATGAAGCAAACATGAGCTGTGATCAGTATCTCTGTCAAGCCCGTCTGAGGAGAGCATTCAAATGCTCTCCAAAGGCTTTTGTTTTGTTCCCACCTATTCTGCAAAGGAATCTGAGACCAAGATTGATTTGTTTTATTTCTAAATGAATTTGCACCTCAACGCAGGGTACAAATGAGCTCCCACAGCATCTGCAAGTTCCATCAGACCAACTCTTTTAACCTTGGATCACACTTTTAACTAAAACCCACCATTTGGTCTCTTGTTCAAAGTGCTGCAAAGTTAATTCTGATAAAGAAAATTTATTTAAAAACAAAAGACCACCAAAATAAAGAAAGAAAGAAAAAAGTGCCCATGAAGCATTATCAAAAGATGAGGAAACTGTTATAAAGAAAGTACACAGAGATGGAGCTATTGTGGTTTGGCGTAATGTCATTGACATCTGTATGATGTCAGTTGGGAGCAGATCTCCTTAATATAGTGATCTCAGGTACACAGCTTCATCTACCTGTTTTAAACCTCTGGTTATTTCTGTGATATGTACTAACTAATTTACCTCACGCAATTTGAACTGGAAATTTAAGCATTGGCTCTAGTATTAGTATGCTCAACCACCCACAATCTTTTACACACAATGAATCCACTCAACATCTGCCTGATATCTTTTCAAAGAGACAATCTTCTCCCTTGTCCATTGTGCATCAACCTCTCAGAAGACCCCTTGCCACCTGTGACAAACACAAGCACACACACAGAGGCATGCACAAACGCAAATGTGCACTGTCTCCAGGCCCCGCCTTTAAACAACATGAATAATGCATAATCAGGCAGTCAGTAGTGAGCTAATGGGTCAATTGCTTAGAGAGTATGGAGAGACAGACACACATGTGCTATGATGGTGATGCCATCCTGTCCTTTTGCTCAGGTTATAATCGGTACCAGATGTCAAAGGTGCTGGGTAATGAATTATGGGTCACCTCTCATGCCCCTCTACTGCAGTATCACTACATAGGAGGCAAAAGCATGTGGTTTGGCACATGTGGTTATGCACATGTGTGTCCATCTTTGCTCAAGGATGTAGAACCATTTATATGCACATGCTTCTAAAGGGTTGGAATCATTTAAATTTAATGTTTTCTCTCTGCACAGGGCTTAGGCTGTTTCTCTTTGCAACCTTTGCAAATGTTCGGTAAGCATTTGTACTGCAGCATGAGGGGAAAAGACAGCTGTGTTGGTGATTATATAAAGGAACCAACCAGCTATGATTTCATGATATGCATCCCAAAAATAGTGCAAACCACTAGATATGAAGTACGGTTAGAACATTTAAAGTGTGACCAAAGCTTTCCAAAGCGACTATTGAAGTCACAAAGCTCTTGTGACAATTACAGCTGATTCCCTTCCCAAGTCCGCTCGGCCACTTTAACAGTCTCTCAGAGTACAGAAAACTTCTTCCAGTGTCAGAGTGAAACACTGTGTAAAGAGCAAGATTTCATTAATAATCCTTTCAAAGTGAAATGTCTGCCTTTGCAGTTTTAGTGTGATCCTACTGACAGTCAGGGCAGACTAGGAGGCCAAGTTGTAATTGGGGTGCTTGAGCCAACATATAATGCTGCAAGAAACTGTTAAGCATTTTTAAACTAAGTCAAGTGCATTTTGTGGAGAGATTTTTCTAACCATACAATACATGGTTCATCAACCAGCTGCAGCGGGTTTACATCATGATTCAGTATATTTTTTTCCCCGCTGTGTGCTTTACTGGTTTTATTCTGAATTACCATAGCTGTGCAAAAATCAGGAAAGAGAGATGAGGCATGAATACAAAAAATGTCAGAGCCTTAAACAGCTGTTTTCAGTTATATTTCTAACATAACGCAGCCTTTTGGTTCCTTGTAAAATGATTTATGTTTTCTCGATTCTTATATTTTTGTTAACTGTAAATTATTCAGCAAGCATGAGCAATAAATACAGTTGTATTATAAAAGCATCAGTGAATGCCACTGATATGGCTTTTAGTCTAACCATACACAATATGTCTAATTGTGCTACCACACAAACAATTAGTGGAGAATCTCCCATGTAAATATGCCCTGCGCCACAATGTCTGGCTCTGCCTGACTGAGCTTTATTAGCTTTAGGTGCCAGGAAGATGTGAATATTGATTAGCCAACTGCTTCATCTAGCTCAAGCCAAATATCTACATTCTCCTAATTCATAATTCAAAGAAGGCATTTGGATGAACACTGAAAACTGTAAATATTCACTGATAGAAAAAACTACCAAACTAATGATTGCTACCAAAATAATTCAGCACTGGCCTTGGTCAAACAAAAAGTGTTTACATGATCTCCTGCTGTAACCTCTACTGTGTGGGACAAATTAATTTAGAAAATTGTAAGGGTTTTACAAACCCCACATAATGATTCACTATTTGAAGAGATAGTTCTCAGTCAATAGAGATTTACTGTTGCCTATGATTTCATTATGCATGCAACAGTCATTCAAAACTCAGACAGTCAGCACGGCCTTTATCTGTCTATTTACTTTGATTTTTGTAAATGGAGTTCTTGATGCTCCACCACCCTTCACTCTGAGACAAATCAATGGTAGCTAACATCATATGATTCATAGCTTTACTGTAGAACTTTATCATGAAGCCACTTAATTGCTTAGAGCTTCCCACTGAAAGGACAAACTAGCACAGAAGATTTGTCAGTTGTCTTACACACACACTGTCATTGAAAAGTAATGCTTATTAATTATAACTAATTTAATCTGGTGATAAAGGAATCGCTGTACAGACAGACAGACAGACAGATATGCTGTATATCCAACATGTCTTGGTCTTGTGTTTTGTTATTTGGATTTATATGAATTTTGAGTTCCTTTGTGCCTTTGAGCTCTTGCAGTCCTTGCTTTAGTTTTGTATATGTGAGCTCTGCCTCCCTGTCTGTGTATTCCTGTCCATCATTAAGTTTGTGCTTGTGTCTGATTTCATCATGTTTTCTGTTCCTACTTTATTTTGAAACCCGTTCAGTCTTGTGCATTTGTGATCTCTTTACTTCCTGCCCCTGATTATTTGCTAACTGTATTCTTCTCCCTCCTGTTTCTCATTTACTCCTTAGTCTGTGTGTATTTAGTCTCTTTCTGCATTCAGTTCAGTGTTGGGTCGTCAGTGTATGTTCCATGCCTGTGAGGTTTGCTCCTGTTTTCACCCTGCCTTGGATTTATGTTTTGAACTAGTTGGCAAAATAAAGCCTCTTTTGAGCTTACCCTCCTGGCTTCCAGTAGTCTGCAAATTGGGTCCTATCTCCTTACACGATGCCACACTGTGACAGAACAATGCAACCAGTAATGGACCCAGTGGACTCGTGCAGTACTCTTCTGGAGTTTTGGACTGCGAAGTGTTTCTGATTCAGGGAGAGGAGGAAATCTCTGACCCTTATTGGAAGCTTAAAGAGCTGATCTATATAGAGACTTTTTGCCGATCT